>CCAG010003533.1:0-25000 GCA_001077435.1 Glossina morsitans morsitans | reverse complement strand
GTTGCAGTTCAAGCAAAGCCTGATGTCTGCACGATTCAGGCCTGCTTTACAACATCATAGAATAGGTGCTGCTTTTCCTCTGTCGTTTCAAAAAGTTGAAGAACCTTTCGTTTGTGATTTCTTTTTTTTCGTCGCTGTCTTTATCATTCGTTAGGGCAATCCTGTAAAAATGGTGGGGTTGGTTTCTTATTTTTTCTTCGACTTCTGATTCTTTTAGAAAACCCTCTTTAATGTCAGTGTGATCATTTACATTGATATTGAAGCTTATGTGTCTTTAGTGTGCTAGTGCACGTATATACGTGCGCGTGTGTGTTGTGTGGTTTTTTGTTTTTGTTACTGGTTGTTTTTTTATAATATTTCGAAAAAGAAAAAAAATTCATATCGTGTTGTGCTTACTTCGTTTCTTGATGATGAGTTTCGTTTGCATGCATAAAATATAAAATTTTAATGCATAACAACAACATTAAAATGATCATTACAGTAAAACTCATCTTCGTTTTTGTTTTGCTGGTTGTTATTTTTTTTTTTTTTTGCTTCGGGGGCAATTAGTTGACAACACAAGCCGCTGCAAATGCTATCAGGTTACATATATATATATGTATAAACATATACAAACAAAATGTACAATGTGTTCTTTCCGTTTTAATGGTTTAGAATTTTATTATACACTAGAGTTTTGCTGTTTTATACAGAAAGTGCATAAAATGGATTTTAATGTCAGCAGGTTTTTAATGCAGAAAGTCGATACGTAATGGACAACGGTCTTTGAAAAGGAAAAAGGAGAAAAAAAGCTTTTGTAACAACTATTAGATTTTTACTATCAACTGAAAGGCTTCCAACTGCAAAAGACAAGGAAAGCCGTTACTGTGCTTTATCTTTTTAATGATCAGTCAACTACGAAATTCATTTTAAGAATATCGACTATTTTTAGCTCAACTTGTTCTTGCTCTTTTACAGATAGACTCTGAAAATTCCATATAAAAACTGTTATTCTCTTCTTGAGGTTCGATTGATGCATTTTCAGTTTATGTCAATTAGATCTCGCTACGCCAAAGTGGTCGGCAACGGACGTGTTGCTAGCCAACCGGGCTTGACTCGACGCAATATTTCGTTTTTATCGAACCTTGGCTATTCCAATTCCCCAAAAAACCCATTTCTCTACGCATTGACAGCTTTCATGCCCCACACCGAACGATTGGGATGAACGAATTTTGTCCCTCTATAAGACCCATACCAGTACTACAAACATTAATTTAGTATGGCTTGTGTCCCAAATGTCTAAATTAGACGGAATGCTGAAGTGTAACAGCTTACGATGTACAAAGAGCCTGCAATACTAAAACAGTTAAGAAGAAAATATTTCAAGTATCCGCACTAATAAATAGCAATGCGGAAAAGGAATGCAACCTATACAGAAAAAAAAAAAAAAAAGGTAAAAACCATGTATTGAAACCATACTAAAGATCGGTAAACAATTCCCAGGACTTCAACTTTAGTGTAACGATTGGCGTGATAGTCTGGTTCAAGACTCATACAATCAGTCTAAACATTTCCTAAAACTTCGATGCGGCTTTGATGGAAATACCGTCAAGACCCTTAGTATGCACAATGATTTAGATTTTGATCCGAGTTTTTCCCTCTGTAGCATTCTTTTAAGACTAAGATCAATAGCTAATAGTCTCTACGGATTAGATCTGGAGAATATGGTGGTTGGGGTCGAAAATCGAATTTCGATTCGTGCAGTTTTGCCATGATAACCATTGACTTGTGACACGGTGCTTTTTTCCTTAGTAAGTAAACACGGTACCCATTTGGAAAACAGGTTTTTCATTCCCGAAATTTTTACTCATTTAGTATTCTTAGAATATCAGCTGTCTCTTGTAACTTCACTTTCCAGGTGATTACTGCGTGTAGTACCATTGCATTTAACAACCGAGAAACCGTTGCTTTTATTTACTTGTTTATTTATTATTTGTTCAATTATTTATGAAATGAAATGAAATTCAGCTAAATGAAAATAACGGATAAATTAAGTAGACTCTTAAGCAGTTAACTGCGTTGCACGTGCACACGCCCCAATCAAAATCTTCATTTCAATGAATTTGACATGTATAAAGTGCCCTGCGAAATAAAAAGTTACGAAACGATTTCCAATCTCGAAATTATAGTAAAATGCAATACAAACCGCATTTAGTGGTATGTTTTCTTTATAACACAATTTGCATTTCAGTTGACGCTTATGCACGCAACCGAATAGTTTTGGTTATGCTATAACTATATAAGAGAGAGACTTTTAAAAATAAGTTACGCAGTTTAGTAGTTAAAAATAGATTTCACGCTAACATTAGGACTGCTGAGGGTAAATTGTAGATATCATTTAGATAGTCGCAAAGAGCGCTAAAGGGAAGAAAACCTTCTTTCTAATCATAGTACATCTACGTTGGCTGAGATTTGCGAAAATAAAGTTTCGAAAAGGACGATTGGCAATATTGAGGTTTTTTCTCTCCCAATAATGCCGTTTGCTAACTTAAATAACAAGGAAACATCTAGGATAAGTCCTCGTTTCTATACTGGAGAAAAGACTAACAGCAACTATCTGTTTTATTTTGAAGCCATATTGAAGTATTGTATGTGTATCTAGCCATTTTATAAAATATGCATCATTGAATGGACTACTGCTCAATAGTACACGCAGTCCTCCTTCAGAGTGAAAGCCTCTTGCATTTTTTTAGGTCTAACATCATAAAAGTATACATACGAACATCGTGCAACTGAATTGTTTAAATAAAGTGGAAGGAAATTGGTGCGCGATTCCAAGTTGAACGAAAAGAACAGAGTAGATTAATATCATCGGCGTACAGATGTGACAGGGGGTTTACGTAGGTACCTGCCGTGGAGGCTTAACCCTACGGTGCCCGATGGCACACGGAGTGAGAGCGCGTCACTCACGCCCGGCTGGGAGCAGGGAGGCTCCCAAGCAGTTCCAGATCAAGGACATGTGTATGGCATGCCCTTCCCTCTGACGGGGGCGAGGCCTATCTAACACCTCAAATATTTAACGTTCCCGCGATTTTGGGAGCAACCACAACCACCACGAAACTCCCCGAAGGGCCGTTCCAAGCAGCCAGGTAGAAGACCCACAACTACGAGGATTCTGCTGCAGCAAAAACTGCAGCCAGCAATTCCTCGCAGAGGGGATCCTCTGGGCAACCTGACCCCCGTGGTACCTTAATTGTTTTAGAAGTCTAGGGTCAGACTTTATCATCGGCGTACATTAAGATTGGGTTTGCCTTAATCTCCGATGGGTGGTTATTGACGTACAGGATACATAGAAAGGATTCCAACTGATTGACTTGACGGCCATCTGATGTCATGGGAAATTTGTCACAGCCGATGAATTTGAGAAGAACTCTCGATGATCTATTGTGGAGTTCGGAACTTATCCATTGCACTAAGTACGAGGAAAAACTGGACAATTGAATTATGAAAAGAACAGTAGCTTATGATTAGCTCAATCAAATGCTTTACTAAAATCAGCGTATGTGGCATCCTTTTGTGAGACACCACAGCAAACAGGACAACTAAATAGTAAAAGGTTCGTTACCATTAATCTTTCTCTTAGAAAGGCGTGTCGAAACAGAAGTTGAAATAGATATTTTGATAGCAAAAACTAATCGTTGAGTAACGATCCGATCAGACAGTTCAGATAATACACCTAATTTGACTAAGTGAATGGAATTCTCAACAAGATGTGTACTTCCAAATATGCGCAGTGGAATCAGGCAGCTGCTTTTCGAACAAAATGGGAAAACGCTAGTTTTCAGAGAGAGATTAAAAACATTTGAAATGTTGACGAAAAGGATTTACGATAACATTTTTCTGGCTATTGCTGAGTTTGAACAGCCGTTTTCCCCCATCACAACGCAATTTAGCAAAAAGCGCCTTAATTAGCGCAAGAACTTTGGATCTTTATAACGTTTTGTAAATACAAATATATTAGCGCTACTAAAATTACCCTAACTCGTAAACAAATCACTCAGGGAATGTCTCCTAAATGTTCGTTAACACGGCGATATACATTAGGGTATTAAACATTGTCGGAAAGCATCTTCTTAGTGCACACATAAAACAAGCTTTGCAAATTTTCACATTTATATTTAACATATCTTTGCAATATACATTTCCCTATTAATCTACGTGCTGTGACGCAAGAACAATCTATTTTCAAAATTGCAATTATCTAGTTTTTGTTAAAAAAAAAAATGAATAAATAAAAGAGGGAGGAAAAGAAGTAAAGAAAAAAGAAAGCAAGAGTTTAACAATTTGTCGTGATTTTATTGTTGGGAACGATCATTGCCAAATGTTTGGCCTTCGATTCCCACGCACCGAGCAATAATCTCTTCAATTGTCTTCAATGTCGAAATCTGCCATTTTAGATGACGCATTGTTTATATCTTGTGAGACTTACCACTTGTAGAGTGTAAATCAATGCAAAAGCCCTAATAAAATCAGAAATTAGACAAACTCACGTAGACGAGTACTGCTCTATTGTCGTTGTCGTTGTAGTTGTTGGCGTTGGTTCTTATTTTTTTCTTTTTTTTACGTAAAGTACACTTCACTCAATCATATGAGAACCCGTGAAACAGCTGTTAAATAGTTTGAACTATGGTAGGGGGAATATAGATAGAGTAATAGTAGCAACAACAGCAACAACAGCAACAACAGCAACAACTGCACCTATAGCGAGCAACAACAATCCAAAGACAACAAAACTGCGTAAAAGCATATAAAATATGCATAGACGTATAAATAGAATATCGTTCCACATGTTTATAGCCATATATGAATGCTAGCGTGTGTGTGTGTGTGTTGCTTTTGAAATGTGTGCGAAGTATAAAAAAAAAAAAACATATTACTACGCAAGTGTTACAAAAACCTGTAATTACGCGTTCATGATCGCTTCACGCAAATTAATGATCATAACAGTAAGCCGCACAGTACACCGATTGATTGATTCCCACGTTTAGTGAATTGAATCAAAAACTTATGTAGCATATAATATAATTGTGATGAATAAGGATGCATGTATATGTGAGACATTGAGAAGGGGTAAATGTACATATATATATTCATATATATGTATATATATGTGGGTATAAGTATTTTAATATATAATGCGTACAGTTTTAAAAATGTTCTTCTTTCGACATTTAATTTGAAAAGGGTTGAAACTTTCACACGCCTTTTATTGGTATTTCATCTCTTTTCGCTGCTTTATAAGCATCATCGTACTTGTTGCAAAATAATAATTAAAAGGATCGCGCTATTTATAGCTTAATTTCAATTTAATAATAAAAACACTCTTTAGTTCATATTATAACAATTAATTATTCGAGAATATTTTCTTGCTTTGTTCTTTTAAAGATATTACAACAGCATAAGTAAGGTTATGTTGCAAGGGTTTATAAATACCATGGGAGCAGTTTCTACTTTTTTCTTTTTCTTTTTTCTTTTTGCATTTCGATTAATCAAAAATAAAATAACTAGATAAACCCCCCTCCCTTATAATAAACAAAAAGCAAAAGTCATGAAATTGGCGAAGCTTTCGTCGAATATTGAACTAAAGTCTTTCAATTTTATGCATATTCAGTTTGCCAACATTATCGCACTTTGAGAAGCGGCTGTGACGAATATTTCAATCAGAGTTCTCTTATATTCTTATCTAATGATGCGTAGCAGATATCGAATAATGTAAATAATCTGTGTAGAGTTAATCCATAGTTAACGATCTTCACCTTTACTTGACCCAATAACACTTAAAGTAAACACTTTTTTCATGATACGAATGGATTTAAGTCTCTATTTATGTCTAACGCCTATTTATGGATTTATGTCTTCAACGTATGGCTGGAATTGATAAAATTCGAGCACGGGTTGGCCCGAACGCGAATCATAATTAAAATATATTGGATCGGACCATTTTTACAAGTAGAGAGAATACAGATAAAACGCACTACAGGACCAGTAAAGGAATAACATTAGAATGTAAGAGAGAAAATCAATTAACGATCAGTGAGAAGAAGTTCATTATTCTTTATACGATAATGTCAAGATACCGATCGCGGAGCAATCTATTAGAAATCAGTATCAATTACAATTGACTTGTGGTTTAAATACCGTGCTTCAATGTTCACTCATACATAGATATGTTAATGTACAGTAGACAGTGTGAAAAGTTGCATAGGGACACAACTACGACAATTATATGATGGTTTTATTAAGATGCGTGTGTTCATTTGGAGATTTGCATTATTGGATGCGAGCACGCACATAAATGTTGGCTTTTGGCCGGCTTAGTAACAAGTAAGATCATCTGAAATTTATCGCTTGTTTGACAACGCACATGATAACTAATTTTTATACCATGCCATGGCATATATGAGCACTGCAAATATTTGTGACCCTTATATTAAGTGTAGAAAAAAGTTCTCCACATTTTTTGGTAGAAATTTGGCTTTAGAAATGGGTCGGGAATGATTCCCTTCCAATTGCATCAGACGCACAGTAACACTTTGATGACACGGGTATTCTACTTTGTAAGAGGTATGGATGATTGTCTTAAATCAATCCATGTCTCGCTTGGTTCTACAGGATCCATTCTGCATCCATTCCATTCCGTCCGTCATAAAACATTAGCTTGAACGCCAATTTTTCTCAAATTTGACTTTTGCAGCTATATTGGTCGTTACATTCGCTCTTAGTTCGAAAAAAGTTAAAAAGATGTTGTATCGCATTTTAATTTTGTTATCTCTATTCCTCAATAAATTAAACACATGCAAAAGCCGAAATGGAAAATCAAAAGCGTAGATATAGGCTCGCAAGAAGCGAAAGAAAATGGACTCTGCCTAAGAAGAAATCCTACATACATATGTGTATGTAGTTTTCCCTATCTGCTGTTAATTTCCTGTTGTTGTTATCTGCTTTGTCAATGTAACTTTGTATTCGTAGCTGCGTGTGACGATGAAATGATTATCGAATCCAGCTCGGGTTAAGATTAAAACTGCACTTTTGTCTTTCCCGTTATATATGATTCATAGTGAAGGTTGGCCGCTGAAAACACAGGAAAAAGAACACCTTTTACAAATTTGATCAGACTGTTTAAATTGGGTATCAATGTGAACATTTTTTGCATGCATATGCAAAAGTTTAAGTCGTTGTCAACGTTGCAGTTTCTTTGTCATATTAAAGCGGATAACTGATTTATGGCTGATGACCGTCTAAAGCTTTTGTCCGTAATTTACTGATATTTACTTTTTTTTTTCTCTTTGTTTTTATTTTGATTTGCAAAGTTTACGGATTTCCAAGCAAGTTTCACTGACAATGTAGAACTTTCGGTTTTTGTGTGTTTTGAGGTCAGCTGATTAATGCGCTAATTAATCAACACACCGGGTGGACTCTGCACTCAATAAGGTATAACCATAATACATTAAAAAGTTTGACATTTGTAATAATTTGGAAATAACAAAAGGCGAAGTTGGACTCTGCGCAAAAAGAAAGTAAAAGAAAAAAAAAAAAAAAAAAAAAACTGGGTCAGCAATGTATTCCTCTTAAATGAAAACATGAACAATATAACAGGAATCGAAACAAAAGAATTTAAATGAATTTCATGAGTATTAATGAAGTCTCATATTCGTGCGCAGTCTCACTTTATAAAACTGCTGTACATAGCGACCGACATATTTGTTGACACATATGCTAGCAAGAACGTCAAAAAATACGGTTTTAACGATGTATCAGTTTTATGTCAAAACACTGAGGTTAAGTAAGTGGTAGCAGTTAACCCATCATACCAGCTAGCTGGCAATAGTAGCTTGCAACCGTTTGCTAGAAAGCAGAAAGCAGTTATTTCGAAAAATAGCAGTTAGCCAGAAATAGCACTTAGCAGCTTGCTAGGAATAGCAATTAGTTAATGAAAAATGTTTCGCTGCCAGCGGTAACTAGAAAATAGTAACAGCTAGCCAGTGATCGCAGCCAACTAGTAGTAGCAATTAGCGAAGCTAGTAACAGTTATCTGTCTGCAGTTAGAAATTGTCATCCGCTTATTCGTTATCCTTATTTACATTTAATTAATTTTGTCGTTTGACGAATAAAGAAAGTCCAGGTCCAATCTACGTCTCTACATGTGCATTAGTGAATGCGAATGCAATATGCAAAGACTCCAATTTAATCCGACTTTTATCTAAAGTTAGTTATGTAAATCTCATTACATTCAAGGACAATTATAAGCGAAAAGCTTTGCTCACAAAATATCCATATATGAGTATGGGAGACGAACGAAATAGTTGTTTAAACAAATTTTAAATAGTCATGTTCCTCTCAATATCTTATTGCTAATCAAGCTTGCAACAAATTTGTAAACAAAAGAAAAGTTTACCTTTAAATCAAAGAGAAGTGTCAGAAAACATGTGCAAAACAATGCGTTTCTCACACAAACCCTTTTCTTTCTCGTCTGTATGCAATATTTCTTGGACTATTCTTTTGCTAGAAATAGGTGTGTGGCTGTCTTTCAACACTAAATTATCAAAGCATAACAATTCTATTTATGTACAACTCTACACACCCTCACCTTAATGCACTACTGGGCGAAATGCATTGCCACGCAACAGTCAGGAGTGTAGTCTTCTAAAAAATTTTATAACAAATTAATTTGCGCACTTACATGCTCGACTATGCATAACCGAGTACTCCTCAAAGGGGCAGTAAACGCAATAGGCGAAAATTATGATCGCAAACGAGATTTGTTAAAAGTCATGTTTGAAATGTTTGTTCATTTCTCACGCAAATTTTCAAAGTCGGCCGACTTTTTTCCAGACTTGAAAGCAACCTTTCGTAGGCTTCATTGCGTTTTAATTTTATGTGTGGTTAAGGTCCATTGCATTTTGATTTATTTGTTTGCTTGCATACATAACAGACACGCATGTGTGTAGTAGTGATCGGTTTTTAATTTTTACTTGTTTTTCGCTTTTTGTCTTCGAACATAATTACAATTTATAAGAATTATATTTTGATTTTTGTTTTGTGTGGGAATTATGTCAATCGCTCTGTTCCTAAAACTTGAAAGAAGAAAGAATAATATAAAATAATAGCGCAACACACAAATGTCTTACTTTATATTCTCATGTCTATCAGGCATATACCAAGTCTTAGGAAATTGCCCGTAATACAGATAACGAAAAAAAAAAAAAAAGAAAAAAATTAATAAGAAACAAAGAAGCTTTAAGTATTCGCTGCAGTGCGCAAACCATTTCAATTTCAGCAAAATCAGTTGGTGGCGTTTTCTACTATGAATTACAAACAAAAAAAACAACACATCCATACAACCGTGGACATATAAATTAGACCCTCCCCTGCCCCGTAAGAATAAATGTACATATTTATTAAAAGTTTTATATATAGAAGTAAAAGCAACACAATAAAGTGGGACGCGGTCCATCATTAAATACCTTACATCACCCCCGACACCACCCACTTATATCGACTTTTCGAAATAGTGCGTTCTATTGGAAGTGGTCGAAAGAGTTGTCTGAGCCGAATCATTTTTGAACGAGTTCGCCCTTAGGCCACAACACGTTCGTGTACTAAATTTCATCAAAATATCGCAAAAATTATGACCTGAAGGTAGAACACAAGAAAATACGGGACACATACGGAAACCGACGAACAGACAAGCTTAGATCGGTCAAACTAAATCATCTCACACCACAGGTGATGTACAAAAACAGATAGACAAAATGGACATTTATTTTAGAATATATTACAGCTTGAAGTATCCTAACAAAATTATGCAAACGGCCAATGGTAACGGAAACAAACAATTTCGTACTCGATTTTATGTTTAATTACTTTAATTTGTTATGTTTAATTAATTAAATTTAGTTTTATTACATACGGACGTGGACACCTTTTGAGACATGAGAGCATAAGGAAGGCTTATAAACAAGTTAAACCATAAGCCGGCCTTAGATTTTAGAAGAAGAGAAGAAAGAAGACTTGCTATTCGCGGCAATCCTTATAAGGTGTGGAGCCACAAACATGAACCGACGTGGTCCAAATTTAGTAAGGTGTATTTTTTTTTTTTTTTTTTTTTGTTATCAGAGTACTATTCATTTTTCGCTTATTTTTGTCTTAAAATATTTTCAACATTCCATGTTGTCCCAAGTTAGAATTGTTGTCGTGGAAGCGTATATTTTTTGTACGAAAGTTTACATTGTATAAATAAATTTTTTATACCCATCACTGAAGGACGGGAGTACAATCATTTTGCCTTTTATTCATACTGTACGTGACACCCAAAAGGAAGCTTCAGAGACCCTATAAAGTATATATATTCTTGATCAGCGCGACATTTTGAAATGTTTAAATCATGTCTGTCTGTCTGTGGTCAGTGCGGAATAACAATGAATTTTTGGCACTCTCCTGGTTGAAAAAATGAAGATATCGACCTGATAGAAACATTGAAAGTTTTTACACGCAGGCTGGTATTGAAAATGGGCCGAATCGGTCAGAGCAGAAGCCCACAGTTTAACGTCTGTCCATGTAAATTTGTGTTCAAGCTATAGGTCGCAATTTTTGAAATATTTTGATGAAACTTAGCACACTGTCGTGTTTTGACCCAAGGGCGACTATTTTAAATGACTTGGATCGGTCCACTGTTTCGACCACTCCCCATATACCGCCAAAATGAAAATTTCAACTCTCAAAATTTCTCGGCAAAAGTGGCTAAGTAGTAGTACTTTGGCATTTTAAATTGGTATGCAAACTTTGGACCGGCTGGGGCAATTCTTGAACCGCCCCTCTTATAACGAAAACTGAAGTTCATACGACAGAAAGGCATAATTTTCAATGCTTCAGGATGAATAGTAATAATAGTAATTTAACAAAAATTAACTATAGCTAATTTGGACAATGTCGGCCTATTTTTGGGATCCTATCCTAATAACGATTTTCAGCAAAAATTGATCCCTTGTAGAGCAGAAAAGTCTAAGTGTTAATATGTGGTGATGAAAATTGACCCATAAGAGTAATTTCATACAAACATGAACTCTACAAAATTTGGACCATCTACGCCTGTTTTTGCATCCTTTGCACTACATTAGGTTTTGGGACCACTTCCCCATAAATACGCACATAAAAACTATGCCTTTATACAGAAACAAGATAGAATTTTTGTGTTCTATAATAAAAATATGAATTGTGTTAAACAATGCGGTCGGTGTAGGGTACTTAACCGACAATAATGTGCTTACTTGCTTTTTTTGACAACAGCTTTTAGTGAAAAAAAAAGTGAAAGACAAATATTATCTCATTCACTTTTTATGACAATAAAAAAAAGTATGAGGCGCCAAGAATTTTAATGGTGGCGGATATGCGAGATGCGACCCCAGCCGAATATAACTGCAAAAATGACATCTTTAGCCCACAAACCACACTCCAAGAGTAATGAGTTTTATGCACGTAAGTATCTTTTAGGAACAGCAGTTGTATTTCCTTTCCACTAAAGAGGTAACATTTCTTATTTACCAAGCCATTTAACCAAATATGATCTGCATCCGACATGCGCGATATTTAATCGTGGGTTCGTTGTGACCGTAACAGTTTTTGACAATCTATACAACTCGCTCGTTTTGTATTCCATAAATAATCGCAATACATTGCAAAGAAATTTGATTCAAATCTCAATCCGAAGTATGTTTTCCTTAGGCTTACTTTCGGAATCACCAAATGCATCATAAGCGGCGTTTCAAAAAGTTATTCTGTTCGTTTCAAATTTTCCAAATTCGTTCACACTGCTACTCTGCAAAGCAAGTCTTCATTAAATCGAATTTTTTCTGGCAATCAACATCTTAACATCCTAATACAGCCCGAATATTTAAGGCACCAAATGTAATGATTTCGTTCAAAGTGATCGGTTGGAAATATCAAATTCAATGCCGATTTGCCTCAGTTCGTATTTTCGAAAAAAAAAAACTTAATTCTCTGCCCTATGTTATGAAAAAAACAAGTAAGAAAATTATACTCCATCGTGACCGAACCTTTTACACCTATCATCCTTATCCTAAAAAGACAAAAAAAGGAAAAGGACTACATTTTCATGTTGCGTAATATGGAGTGGGCGTGGTTGATTTTTTTGACGTGAGGGTTATAGGCGCGGGGTACAAACCCTTCCAAACCCTTCCAAACCCTTTTGCAAACATGTAGGCGATATCTTCATTTTCACTAACGGAAGATAGAAAGATGCACAGCCGGACGTGTTTAAGTGCATCCAAATTTAAAACTGTGCAAGATTTTACATATTCTATAAGGTTTTTAAACGTTATTCCTGCGCGTTATTAAGATATTGAGAAAAGTCAAACTGCGGCACTCTATGATATTGGGTAGACGTAGTCAATTTTTTCCATTTTTATACAGATGCTGCAGCGTCGTACGTAGAATATGCGTTCAAAGTTTTGTACATTTATTTGCCGCATGATTCTTTTGCTACTACGGATCAATTCTCTTGATAAACTCTTAGAAATTAACCCTTTTTCTGAACGATTTGCTATTCATGCAGAAACTTAGGTGTAATAGGGCCCCAAAGTGGGTCACATTTGGCCCACTTAATTTTGTTTTCAAATTACTATCGTTAACAAACATTTTAATCATACAGCAATAACAATTTGGCCTTTTTGCCATATAAAGGCTTAAACCGCCTGGAAATCCTTATGAGCGGTGGTATCCAAAGCATGGACATACGTGGTTAAAATTCGATAAGATTGATTTCTTTATCAATCAATTTGCTCTAGTGAATCAATTTCCACCACGAAATGTTGAGAGTTAGATCTTTTTACCATATGAAGATTCACTTTTCGTAGGAACGATTATATGGGAGGAGGTTAAAAAATTGGCTCTAGCCGAACAAAGTTTTTCGTATCAATTTAAAAGCATGATACTTGCACTTTCTTTCCATCCGAACCATTTTCAATATGATTCGTTTTTGGTGCAAAACAGGCCAGTGTACCCAATTTCATCAAAATACCTCAAAAATTGCAGCCTTTAAGATGAACACAAATTTCCATGGACAGACATTAAATAGACGGGTGGTAAGGTGAACAGAATCGCAGAAGTATTTTTTGAATCGATCGGTATAATAAAAGGTAGATTTATCTTAAGTCCTTCTAGATGTCATATACCTCACTGAATATAACTCGCACCGTAAGTGGCGTAGGATATAAAAAAGACAAAAAGAACACAATAAACCCCTAAATGTATTTCCAATATAAGTAACAAAGAATGGAGATATATTTTTGAAAATGCAACAGAAAAACAGGTCTACGGAAAATAAGAATAAAGGACTAAGCACGTCAATCAAAGCCATATAAAAGTAGTTTGATATTTAAATATACGTCTATTTGATATTCCTCGCATTTACGTAGATAGTTACGGCGATGATATGGGCACAGAAGGGAAGGAATTGTGCATGTGCATATGTATGTGAACAAATTTTCATAATGCTATGTCAGTTGAGGAACTTTGCTAAAAACTGCACCTATCCTAGCCATGTATACTTACATATAAAGCATGTTGGCCTTAAGAACAGCATAAACGCTTTTAGGCATGCCAGCCAACAGCATTAGTGGTTTATACGTATTTAGAATTGAAAAGCGTGAGGTGCGTATTAATTATGTATAATAAACTAAGAACACAATCAAGTATAAAGGGTCAACAAAAGGAGTATTTACACGAGCTACTAATTAAAAAATCCATTAGCGTTTGTTTGCCTTTTGTTATTATTGTTGTCTTTTTCAAATCATTGAAATCAAAATTCCTAAAGAAAAACCTTTCCAGGTTATTATGACCAAGAAGAGTTGTTCGTGCTTTTAGCTTATTTAAGATGTATTTTTTTCCTTTGTTGTATTGTATCACTCTCACTAGTTAACACACGACTCTCTATGTTAGTCTTTCTAGTATATTTAGACCATTTAGCAGATCAAATAATTAACAAACACATAACGCAACAAAAACACATCGCTGCATATCATAGTTTAGCACTTCAATGTCAATTGCTTTGATAAACAATCGTTGATCATTTATATTTTAAGTATATTGTGTAAACATATATGCATGTGTGCGAGCGTGCGTGCATATACATATATATATATATATATATGTGTGTGTGTATGTGTATGTAGAAAATGGCAAATAATGTGTACAAATTACTGACTTACTAACTGAGTAAACAACTAAGTAACGTTTAAAGCTGCACACACATACGTAATTGCAATGTACATTGCACAGATATACAAGATAACTTACATCGATACATGTTATATGCACCTATGAAGTTTGCTATTCTTTTGTTTATAAAGGAGAAGATTTCAATAGAGTTTTAGTTTACAATAATAACGCGCAGCTGCTTGTCTCAACTTAGAATAATAGCAAAAAAAAAAAAAAAAAGAAAAAAGAAAAAGTAGATAACAAAACCATATGTAGGAAATCTACGAATCTTGGACCCCTATAACCTATGTTAAATATTGAAGTGCCACTGCGCCAATCAGAAGCGTTTCAAAACGTAACATATCATCATTCGCAGTGATTTCCAATGGATGTAACACACAAACAGTGGAGCATACATCCAGATATATTTAGTAAATTTCGAAGTTCTATTGAACGTTTCATAATTTTCAAAGTTCCAAGAGTCAATTACAAACACAAGTACACCGGCTAGATGGGCTCAAAGGTTTGCACTAATCAACAGAACTTACTTGCCCCGATATGTATTTCTAGGCTCTGTAAGCGATATGACGAAATAATTTACTTCCATGCTTGGCTGTAGACACAAAATGAAAATGTAGCAATTTGTCCATTTATAAATTGAAATATATATATGTTTAGCAAATATGTATGCATGTACTGGTTATGTGCATAGTTAAGCAATAGCGTAGCGGAGAGCGGTACAGCAGTTGTATTGCAAGTGATATATATGTTATATGTATATTCGTATACGATTATATTTGTTCCACACAACAGGTTCCATTGAGTTGATAACTAATTACGGTGCATAATAAAAGTTATTATTATTATGTCATAGAAACGTATGTGTTGGATTTTCGAGATTTCATACGCTGCGCATACATACACAAACATATGAACACACGAACAAATTGAATGTATCAGCATAGCATAATAAATGTGTAGCGTTTTAATTAAACATTAAACTCAGTGCTGACTATAAATTAATTATTTCAACAATTTTGTTTCTCGCTATTAAATCACAAAACGTTTAGATCAAAGTGTGTGCACATTTACGATTGCAATCTATCTTCGCAAATAGAAGTAACCCAACGATTTACGACAAGGAACACAAGAAGCAAATTCTCTTCTTCTTCTTCTTCTTCTTCGTCTTTTTTTGGAACCTTTTCACTATTTTGACATATTTTTTTACATTCTGCAGCGAATTCGTTATTCCATTTGCCAAGACCAACAATGGTACACTCTAGAGAGCTCATAATGTATTCAATAACTTCGGAAACAAAAAAAAAAAAAAAAAAAAACAAAAATCAACAAGTGAAAACATTATAATCGGGCCAGGCCACTGTTTAATACCGTATACCACATTGCCTAACACAATTATGTTTGCCGTCGAACACAAAAATTGCACCCTCTTTTTATGTGAACTCACTATCATGGAATTGTAGGCTAAAAATGACACCTGTTGCCTTGCAAATAAAGGCTTACTTTCCATTAGAATGGTTGTGGCCAAAAGGTTCAAAAATTGAGGTACGTGTTCAAAATTCAGCATAAGTATTTTTTGTAATTTGACATAAATTTTAAGTACTATTGTTATAAATATCAATACTTAGCTGCTTTTGTTAAGAAATTTTAAAAATTGCAATTTTTTCCGCATAACGACTTTTCAAAAGAAGGCCTTAGCGGTCGTGCCTATTTCATAGGTCGACATATGGATAACTGTAGGGTAGTGTAGGGTGCCTAATAATAGACATGTGATTTTCGCAAATTGCATACGAATTGTAACAAGTGCCTTGGAGCATGTCTATTCGTCTGTCCGTCTGTAGTCTGTCCATATCTATCTATCTATCTTTGTAATTTGCTAGTTTCAATATATTTTGATACAAATTTTTGATAAAGCATTACTTTATATGGTAACAAGACGTGATTTTTGGTATTTCATTATATATATGTGTGAAGGATAGATAGTAAGTTCCTCGAACAGAAAATGAACTTTACTAAATATGGACAAAGTCGGTTCACATTTTCGGTCCCCTCGTATATAAGGGAGTCTAAGCCTTCAGATAGCAACGAAATATGATTACGAAACTTTTTTTTGCGGGAAGGGGTGTACATGAAGTCTTAACAATAGTGCATTGTATTTAAGAGTCGGTCCTGCCCGACTATGTTGTTTTAACTTGTCATTTTCGTGTTTTTTTTATTGCCTTCAACAATTCCTAAAGTACCCAAGACCGATATAAAAAAATGATAACGAGGGAAAAAAATTTGAACAGTCTGGAAAGTTAACTTGTCGAACATAGTTCAAGGGAGTCGGAGGTGAAAAATATTTTAAATACTATTCTAAAATGTCACTAAAGTAATGTGTAGTACAGACATATTACATAAAACGGAATAAACAGAATAAAATGAAGCTAGAGAATAAACTCGGCATGATGAGGGGTACATTTACAAGAGACAAAAATCGGCCATTCTTGATAGTCCGAGCATACGAATACAGAATGATCTTCATTGGACACAACATGGGTTCAAAGCGTCGAAAGACGCAGTGAAGGGCTTAGGTTTTTTATAGCGGCGCAAACAATACTTTACAAGTCGATATTTGTACCATTTATGCCGCCTGTATCCGCCCAAAATTTGAGTACAATTTGCATATGTGCGCGGGAGCCTCCAAACTCTGCTCAGAAGCCCTCGACCGCATGTAGCGAAAGGCTTAGATACTCAGACTGGGGGACGAAACTGTTTCAAAAGACTCAACAATCTTGAGCATCGCCGTTATGTCGGCTATATATGTATGGGAGGGTCTATAGCAAGTGTTCGGCAGAAATAAAAGCTGTTTGTCATGGAGTTATCTACGCATCGTACGACACTACTGCGACCCGTATGGTTCTTCAACGAGACTGTCTGCACTTGAAACAACTTACCAGTAGTGGTCTTTCCCGCCGTGGCCGATTTTTCTCCTTTTAGGTCAAAAGTTCGCAAATACTACTTCTTTCTCCCAGCCCTCTCTATTTACAATCCTTCCCGATCGCCATCTTGTCGGCACATATAGCGGATATCTCCTGAATGACTTGTGAAAGAAAAAAAAATAAGCCTTGATCTTAACTTTGAAGGCGATTGAAGCTGTGGAAAAAACACAAGAGCAATTTGCAAATGTACGACTGCATTTCGAAATGTTTGAACATTAAAGACAGTAGCATATGATCCGTTCACAAAAACATGTCCATATTCACGGTACGCTTATGACAAGTGTAGAAATATGTCAAAGCCGCCTTTTTCTTTTTTGCTTTTGGTAGCAAATAGTTTTCATTCAAAGCACTTTCAATCGTTAGCTGCACATTTTTCCAGTTTTTAGGATAGACTATGGATTCCCTGACAAAAGAATAAGAGTGCTTGCGCAAGCACATCTACTTGATTATATCATAAAAAACACTAGGTCGAATAGTTAAAAAACAAAGCTTTGCCATTTTCGTATCAAGCTGTTAAGTAGACTTTGAACAAAATGATTTCAAATGCAGAAACTGAATTTATGACTTGTTTGCGCAGCTGCTAAAATAAGACAGACTTTCGCTCATCAGTCATCGATGACTTGTCTCGATCATCACAAAAGTTTTAGAAAGTTAGGATAATGTTCTGCGCAACTCTTGCATCCATGCAACATACATACCACGAAATTATATTTATCATTAGTGTAACGAGTTGGGCTGGGTATTTAGGAAACTCCTCAAATCAAATTCGAACTTTTCCACCTCTAATTCTTAAGGTATATAGTTTTTCACTTAAAACAATATATGAAAATTTTTGAAGGATACCAACAAAATATTTAACATTCGATATGTTTTAAAACCGAACAATTTTTGGGTTAAAGAAACAGACCGGCTTGAAGCGTTCAGTACTGTGTCTTTGAAAAGTGTGGTAAGTTTATGAATCATTCGTTTACGGTTGAATTTTGACTTGCAAACCTATTAATCTAGGTAATAAATTTTTGGAATCACGTAAACCAGGTGCATATACAAAGCAAGCAAGCAAGTAAGCAAGCAAGCAAGCAAGCAACAACAACAAAAACAACAATGGACATCTTTGATATGTTTCTACATTCGCTTAATGTGAGTCAACCTTAAAAGAGCGACAGAAAAGCCAACATAAAGCTAATGTAAAAAACAAAAAAAGAAAAGGAAAGAAAAATTAAAAAACAAATACGTTACTCACATAATAAAAATTCGTTCAAATAAAACGGAAAACATATACATGCATGCCCGCACACATTCGAATGATGCATATATCATAACTATATAGCAGAGTAAATAGTGTACAGCCCCATAACGATAAAAATCATCACTAAAAAAAAATTAGTTACTAAATATGGTATGAAAGCGTAAACATAAATTCTAAACATAGCACTCAGGGTGTTTTACACAAAGAGATGAAAGAGTAAAAAAAGGAAAAGCAAACAAACAAACAGACACAACGCTAACATAAAAATATCGCCAAATCTACTGCACTGAGCGAGGGCTAAACGAAAGACGGACACAAAAGAATACATCTGAAGCTGAATTTGACAGACAATCGACAGAGCTCGCAACCGGAGGTAGCGCCTTAATTTTCTAAAAATAAAGAGAAGGAAAGAAGCAAACAAGAAAAGAATATGCACTTAAGTCGCATGCGCAGCACTCGTCTTACATACCTCGTCGTCTTATGCAGCTTATTTTGCATTGTCGTTCGAAAGGAATTAGCTGATGTTGTTTTTAGTTTTCGTTTTGCGCTAACATTTCTTTCCATAAAGTGAGTTCAATGCCTTAAAAATGCATTTTATGGTTTTTGTAGTTCTTTTCATTTCTTTTTATTATTATTGTTATTTTCATTTTTTTTCGTGTGCAGTACTTGTTTCTGTAGTTTACTTATAGCAAAAAACAAAAATCTATATGTGCATACACACACACATATATATACATATATGGATTTACTTTGAGCAGTTGTACACACATATAAACGTACAAAGATGCTTAAATATGATCATGATCATGATAGTGTTGGGGAGAAATAAAGTAAGAAAAGAAGCAAAAAAAAAAAAGAAAACACAAGAGAATCAACAACACATCAACAACAACCATAACGACAAAAAATTCACAGGCGTCGCCACTCTGTCTGGCCGTGATCGTGGCATAAGCATAGCCTATAATACTTATGCACACATAAGCAACAAAACATTCACATTATCATTTCTTGAACACAAAAGTTTTGTTTTTTCCTCTTTGTATTGAAGCAAGCAAAATAAAAACAAAAATAACAAAAAAATAAATAAATAAATAAAAAAAGAGTGGAAAGACTTTGTTTGCCTTAGAACGAATCTTAGATACCCATCAACTAAATTTATAAGTAAAAAAGTGGCAAACCGATTAACATAATGCAAGCTTTGTAGGCGCATTCGCAATGCAAAAGTCCTTGAAATGATTAATTTCAGTTCCTATTTTTCATGTCTCTCTCGAATTTGTGGGAGGTTGTGGTTTTTGTTTTTTTTTTTTTTTTGGAGAGGCTACCGAACAGGGGTAATAAGCGAACTATTGTTCAACTCATTAATACCTTTTGATTTGAAGTAGTAATAATAATAAAATATGGAAAGTGAATTGACTAACACACACACACAAACACACATACGCGCACGCGCGCACGTAATTTAGAGCTCCGCAGCCACTACGAGTTCTCCTATTGTTAATTATGGATGCGTTGCAAACGGAATCACAAAATTAGTGCCTTCTGATGGTGTGTACAAAAATTGAAGATCTTGCCTGATGAGCACTCTAAAAACGAAGAAAAAATCCAAGTTAGGACTCCGAGACAGCGTTACGTTACGTAGATATATATATATATTTACTTTGCTGTAAGCATATATATGTACGTAGATGTTAATGTACTTGTTTACACTTTCACACACATACACACTAATATGTATGCGCGTACGGTAAGGGAACCATAACTTATCTTTATATTTTTAATGGATTTTTACATCTTTCAGCGTTTTTTTGGTTTTTTTTTTGGTTTTTTTCTTTTTTTTGTGAACCCACTTAAAACTTGATCTTTATCATTATGTTGTACTTTTAAATTGATTGGGTTATATATTTTTTTTGTCTTGTGTTTTTCTTTCATATTTCATTTTTTGTCTGCGTTCGGTAAGACTAAGAAATTTCATTTGCCTTCTATTAAACCCCAAATATTAAACCAAAATATCAAATTTCAATATTTATTAACTTCTTGCTTATCTCTCATGTTTTCGTTCCTTAAAATGTAAACCTATAAAATAAAATATTAGCAACAAAATAAAGCAGAAAATGATTTATCTGTTTTATAATTCTTTATTAGGCAAAATGAAATCAAGAGCAGAATAAAAAACATTAAATATATTTACAGTATGAAACGAATTTTTAGCACCGATCATTTGGTCTATACGTTTTTATGAAGGTTTATGAGTGCACCCACTCAAAGAAAGAAAGAGAGAGTGAGTGACATAAGAATAAAGAATATGCATTACGAATTTTGAGGTCTGCAAGGTTTTCAGACGTAAGCTCAAATCGCTTTACGCCATTGCCCGTCTACCTATATCGTTATGATCTTTGTTTTTTCATTGGTGCGGATTGTAGATAAATGATTTTTGAATTTATCGATCTTAAGAGTACATTTCATTTATTAATTTATTCAATTATTCTTAATTGAACACATTCATCTACAGTTCATAGAGATACTGCTAGGTATTGCACTTGTCTAATGACAGGCATAATGCCAATTAATATACAAATTGTATTATTGGTTAACTTCCTTTCTGAAATGGATCTAGATATCGATATTGATTTATTCATTGTTCACTTAAGATAAGTAAAATAATTGTAAAGAATTTTATATTATTGTTGCACATAACAAAGACATACGTTAACTAGTTTAGATATTTATAATCGATCAAGTGTTCGATATTTATTCCTATGCATCACCAAAACGAATACACTTTTTTTTTTTTTTTTTGGTAGTAGATATGAAAACCGCATTCATTTTGTAAATTTCACATGAATATTTACAGTTTGTGGTTGTGTCGATAGTCACTGAATACTTATCGCATAATAAAAGTGTCAAAAAATTTGAAAGATTACAAGACGACAATAATCGAGCAGCCAGACATGGCACACGGATTGTTCAGAAATATTCAAAAACAACAATAATTGCACTTATGCAATAACACTTAAAAGAATGCTACACTCCTTGAAAGATTCAAAAAATGTTGCTTAATATTGCATTAAAATGGTTATTCCACTCGCAACTCAACCAAGCAATTTTCACCGCAGAAACTGAGAATCCGTGGTCCAAATTCTGTAAAGTAGTCAATTTACTATTTATTATAAACCAGTTTTGACTATGATATATTAAAAATTCGACCTTGTTACCGTATGAAGGTTCAGTTTTCGTAGGAAACGTAGGATTATTCGACAATAGATTCAAAACATTGCTCTTGCCGAACTAAATTTTTCATACCAATTTAGAACGTCCGAATACTATTACACAGCGAGTTTGCTCAAAAAGTATTGAAAAGTTCAAATTTTTCTCCATAAAGGTACTTTCCAAAATAAGGCGTTATATGGCGAGTGAACCGATCCGAACTATTTTTAATAGAGTTCATCCTTTAGTCAAAAGACGTCACTGTACCCAATTCCATCAAAATATTTTAATTTATTTGCGTCCTAGCGATTGAACCTTACAAAACGCGACAGACGAATGGACAGACACGCTAACTAATATTATCAAATGTATTTTATTTGTAGATACGTTAGCTGGATTTATCAGTTTGTTCGGATACGTTTTGTACCTGTAAACTTATTTCAAAAGCATCTATTTTACAACCATGCATACATAAGCAGTACAGAGATCTGCGAAAAACGTAGCGGTAGCCACGGGCTTTTATTTATTGTGTTGTTCGCAAAGGCAATTTTTTTTTTAGCCAAAATAAAAGACAATTTTGTTATAGTGAAGTTTCACATCACCATGAACGGTGGAAAACAGTAAAATTAACCTCTCATCGATCTCACGAGTTGTTATTCGGCCGTTTGCATCAACAGATATCTTCAATTTGCCGCCATCAGCTGCAACTAGTCTCGGCGAAGATGGTGCATCTTCAAGATCAAAATTTTGGAAAGCATCTTTTCAAACCTGTTTTCGCTTTGGCGTTCTATCAATACATCTTCTCTTCTCTTGCTTAAACACCATTTTTATCTTTTCGACAGTAAAGAGGTTAACAAGTCCGAAATCGTGGCTTTTTTATTTTCGATATTCGAAAGGGCGCTCACCAAAAACTGCCGCGTGGAATCAATCGAACCTTTTCACAAGCAAGCCTTACTCTGTGAACTGTCAAACTATACAATGACTATATGTAGCGACTTAAGTGTGAAGTTGGCTGTGAAAGACTACAGTCAAGTGCTATGTTGGGGAAAATGAAAATCATTTCAAGAACAATCTAATATTATGGACGTCAGCAATATAATTTATTCGGGTTGTAGTTTAAAAGATTTTTTATTAAAATTTTGCATTAAGTTTCAAATCAATTGCGTTAAGTTAAATTAATTCGTTATGGATTATAAGTCACAGTTTGTGCCTATCCTGAGCTGGATCGTAGCCTTACTACGCCCATTTTTTTATTTAATTTTCTTAATCTATGCCCATTAACTATCCGTATGCGTGCCAATCTTTGCGCCTTTGAAGGAATATTTTCTTCTTCAAAAAAGAAATTAATTTACTGGTTTATCAACATTTTGTAGAAGTTTTTTAATTGATATATAAATGAAGCGAAGTTTAGAAGAAAACCCGCTCTTTCCCGTCCACTGCCGTTCTTTCAGGCTTCACGGTAATTTCCAATTCAATTCATTAATTTTAGAAATATTTATTTAATTACTTGTTAACTTTGTTCTTGTTCTATCTGTTAGTATAAAAGATTTCTTTAAAGTATATGAACACAATATTGACTCCACACTAGAATTAAATACTTTTAGTTCGATCGCTGAACTAAAAGAGGAAGGGCCAAGAACCAAGCATGCGATAACGAATCAGGTCACTGCACTCATTGAAACTATCGAACAGGCGCTGTCCCACTTTAATGACAACATCGTATACTCGGGAATTGAACGAAATATGTTCATTATTGTGGTGTGCCGAGCTTTTGCATATTTGCATATATGTAGGGGCCCACTGGTATTTCGTATCTATATCAGCCGCGATTGAGCCTCTATGCTAGATATGTAAATGTTTTTGTTTCTTTTTTTCATTTATTTGTTAATTTATACATTGATCTTGTTCTGTTTGTGTTTTGTTTATTTTTCGTAGTTTAAAAATTAACTCCTAACCTTTAGCATGGAATTTGTAATTACGTCCTCACTTAATCCGACTGTTATTATATTCCAGATGAATTTCATCCGTAAATAAACAAAAAGCGACATATGTTTATTGGTAATAATTAGTACGAAAAGCCGTTAAGTTATTTAATAAAAATCAATCAGGAGTGAAATTTTTGAGGAACGCTTTGACGAGAAAAAAATCTATTGATATTTTTTCGGGGCGAGAAATTCGTAATGCTCGACAAATTGAACAATCCTTTAGACAGTTATAAAAAGAATTGAGACCATCTATTTGGACGAATAAAGTTTAGATTGCGCAGCAGCAGGTTAGCAGATTGTAAACAAATTAAAACGTGATTATTTTAAGTAAATATCATTGAAGGCCGGAACACATGATCGTCACCAGAAGAACACAGATAATGAAGAGCAATCAGGCGAGGAGCTAAGTATTAGAATTCGTAATGATTTAGTTGATAACGGAGCTATTAGAATGTTGGACCTAAGGAAAATGTAGTCGAAAGAATTTAAGAAATCTTACGTTTCACAGTTGGTTCAGCCACGGATTATACATTCTGTAAAGCGAAATGAACGAAATCCGAGAGTTTTCAGTTAATTATAATTGAATATAGCGGTAAGGTTTTATTAATTTCTAACGGGTCCTTGCAATGTCCCTGCTTTGCAAATATCTTTAACGGGAGCTGGTTTATTTTAGAGAGGGAAAAATCCCGTGTCTTAGTGTAAGAGTTTCGCCCACTTATGTAAATCTACCAATGTGTTAAGAGCTTCTGGTCCTTATCACTTGACATATGAAACACAAACGAACCGGGAAACATTTTCTTCGTTACTTTGCTATTGAGTTCATATTTTCGGATATATATTCACTTATAAGTTAAACAGGTAGCCTTAAGAATTCCAAGTCCTTAAACGTCAATTAAAACGCGGAGCTATAGGAAAAGCAGTTCGTTTTGAAGGAAATTTTTGGTTGGCTTTTTTATAAAAAGCTTAAAATATATTCGCAGAACAATATGTTTTCACAGTTGTGCACATGTCTTGTGAACATTGAGAAAACTTTAAACCAAGCTGGGGGTGATTTTTTCTTTCCTCTCGAAAGTAAATAAACAATATGAACAATAAGACAATATTTTTTATGCTTTCATAACGCATCACATCTCATTTATGTATGTAGTGTGGCTTAAGAATTTATACTTTTTTATCAGCTTTTAAGGTTTTCTTCAAACTTTGATTGACAGCTGCACAGTTGGAGTAATTGACTATTAAAAAAAAGAATTATATATATATATATATATATATATATATATATATATATATATATATATATATATATATATCCA
>CCAG010003531.1:0-77469 GCA_001077435.1 Glossina morsitans morsitans | reverse complement strand
TAAAAAGAAATTGTAGAGAGCAATTTTACTTTTCACGCACGCTTAAACATACACACACACACACACACACACAGGCACACACACACCCACGTATACGTAAGTACATATATATATATATATATGTATATTTATGTATATATATATACATATCTATATGTATATTTATGTATATATATCTATATATACATATATCCATATATATATATATATATGTATACATATATATCCATATATGCATATAAACTATTCAGTTTACGAGAAGTTTAGCCGCTATCGAATGGGAAAAGTGGGGAGAGGGCGAGCGGGTTTCTGCAATCTTAACTACAACGAAATTTGGGAAACTAATATTCAACGTGAAAATTGGAGTTTACATTCATGTGTAAGTCCACCAAATAAACTCTACTGTTCGACATTTTGATACAATGGGCGAACAAACAAAACGCACGAACCCTGCGATTCGATTAGGCTTAATGAGGTGAGAGAAAAGAGAGGGCAGGTAAATATTGGCAATAAGAGTTTGCATACTCATTAGGCAATTATGGAAACTTTGAGATACGAAATTCTATAAAATTAACAACTGCTTGCAATTAAGAAACGCTTTTGAAACGATAGTATTGTAAACAGGGCTTTACAACCTAATTACAGGCTAGTAAAACGAGTTATTTATTTAGTTTGTAACTTTTTGGTTCTTATTTTTTTATTTTTTTTTTTTTATTTTTTTTTTATAAAAATTGTTTATGGGACAGCAGCGTAGAGTTGGTAAGCAAAGAGCATTGGGAGGTTTTTAGTGTTACATATATATATATATATATATATATATATGTATCTGATGTTATATATGGGTCGTCAGCATTTTCTAGTGCTGAATAAAACATAGTACACGCTTGGCTGCATGGTGAAGTGATGCAGGCACATAGTAGTGGGTATAAGAAGGACCAAGAACTTTTCTTTTTAATGGAGTTTTGTAAAACATTTCGTTTACTTATAAGCACTCCTGCTTTTTGTTAGCTTCAAGCAAAGCGATAAATGTTTTTAGTTTTGCGTAACAGAGGTTGGAATTAAATATTAGAATACAAAAAAAAAAAAAAAAAGAAATCGTTTTAAGACTAACTCGAGCAGCTGAGCGCTGTCGAAGGATTAGTTATTTTTTAGTGGTGGAGAACTGGATGATGTCTTTGAATACTCACGCATAAATTGCTAAAAGGAATTTGCGCTGGTGGGTTCTTACACGGCCGGGATTAACCCGTTTTACTAGTCTAGTATGTTTGTAAATGAGCCAAGTTTCACGCAAAACATTCGCCGCAGCATTTTTCAGCTAGAGTTTTGTTTTTCGCATTTCGGCAAGAAGAAGAAATAGAAACAAGAAATATTAGCGGTTCGTTTTTTTTTGTTTTGCTATTAAATGAAATGAAATTAAAAATAAATATAAAATAAAGTTAAAGTAAAACAAAATAAAAGTAAAAATAGTGGCAAACACTATCTTCGCTTAGATTGAATTTTGTGTACCCACCACTGCCTCAAGCGGATATATCTTTGTGTATGTGTCATCAGGGTTATAATAAGCCAAGAAAAAGTTTGAATTGACTCATTGAACCGTACGATGGCACATTATGACATATGAACTAAAGCATTTAAGACAATATTCGCTTATTCGATCAAGGCTCCGTGGATTTGCTGGAAAAATTCGTGGTATATATCGTGGAGATGTTCTATGAAGGTCTGTAACCGACAAAGAATTTGGCCGTTTCCGATGTGAAAATTTCCATGTTTACAACGCGCTGCTCCCCACTCGACCTATTGAATTTTGGGCAGGATTGTATCCTGGTCACCTATTGTCATCTATGATGACTGAGCAGCTCTGCTCTGCTTCTGCTCGAATTACATAAGAAAAGTAACGCTTTGAGCGTTTGCGTTTGTTGGCGAAACGTTCTACGTATTGCACTCTACACTGCTGGATAAAACTTGGAAAGATAACATTTTCATATGGAGCCAAATGCTGCTATTTCTGCACGTAGGATTCGGTTCGTTCAAGTGTATGTCTTTCTATATCGTTGTATACCCGCTAACTTAAATGTGTGTCTTCTGTCCGCCCGCCTTTTTCATCTTAGTTTTAGTAACTTGTTGGCATTTCGTGATTTCAACCGGACAACTAAACCGGGTTACCTTCCTACATTATGCATATGTGTGTGTATATAAATACGAGGGATATTCTAAAACAGGCGAGTTTGCGAACTTGCCTTTGGGCTTTGTACGTCTGACTACATTCGACTCGTATGTACATTTTTTAAGATGCGTTCCTGGGAATTCTAAGACACATACGCCTGCGGTGGTGGTTCCAAAAAATTTTTGCAAGAAAGCGTAAATGCTTTATAATAAGATTTAAAAGTTATCAACGAATTATCATGAATCACAGCGATTAGATTTGTGATTTAAACGAAATGGAGGGGAAAAGATGTAGGACCATATAATAAATTGAGTTGAGTTAAACAATTAAAATAAAAGAAGCTAAATGTTATAAGAAATAAAAATTAAAAAAAGAAAAAGAAAGAAAAAATACACAAAAAAAAATAAAATTGTGTGCTAAATGTAGCAAACAACGCTGAAGCGCATCATAGTGAGGTGAAGAGACAGAGAGAGAGAGAGAGAGAGAGAGAGAGAGAGACTGGAACGATTAAATACCCTTTTCGTGAGTTGAGTATCCATCATGAAGTTATGTACATGTTTCTCGGCTCGTGTCAGCTCTAGTTTCCTTGATACGACTGCTACTAGTAAGGCCGTGCATCCTGCACCCTATAAAATAATATATTTGCATAATATTCAAATTATCCACTATGGCAAAATATATAATATGAGCGATTCCTATTTGGAAAATCAAATGTTAAAAATTTTGATACGTTGTTTGTGAAACTGAAATGAGTTTTTTATTGTAACGTACTGATTAAAAGAATTTCGATGGAATCGCTCATGCTTTATGTTTAACAATAAAAATTAGTTGGCGTTGATAATTAGCTGAGCTGATTGTTTGTGTTTCGTATTCATAGCATGTCCATGTCCACAATTATATTAATTTACACATTTCTCCTGTGCGATTTTGTACATGTGTTATATGTTGTTATTCTTCTTAATGTTTATCGTACTTGATTGTCAATTGTTAATTGATTTCTTAAGTCATTTGCCAATTATTGTTGTTATAGCCGTTGTTGCATGAAAACCATGTTTACGCAGTCAAGGAAAGCATGTGTGTTTGCATTCAATGAGCAACTTCTGTTACTCTGAGTTAATTAACATTAAAATTCAACCAGATCCTGTCACATTGCATTACATAAAAACTGCTCAATCTCATGATGTTTAACTAGTATAAAAACATTTATTTAATTATATTTACTTGTTTAAAACGTATAAATAAATATTGCGTGTATCTTTTATAGCTCACCAAAAGTCGATCATGTCAACTATCATTTTGTTTTAAGGAAATTAGTCAATATGAACAATAAATGTAGGAATAGTAGGAATAGGTTACCTAATTGATGTTTATCAATGTGATCCTAGCCACCACAAGTCTAACAACAAGCAATTATACTAGAGCCCCCTACAATACGTTGACTCCTCTCGTTTATCTGAATCCGTGTTATACGAAGCACTTAGACTATGAAAAGTCATGAGCCGTTCGCAGCCCAAAGCGATTAGCTTACTTGCCTAAAACGAACTTCTTTACCGACCGGCCACTTACCTACTTGGCCGCTGATCCTCCCTGGTGCTGGTTCTATTTTGCTTTAGACCATTGCGCGGAATAGCTGCTGGGTTTTCCAAGTGCTCAAACAAGATGGCATTTGGAGTAACGTAGTTAGTTGTGTCCTAATAGTGAATAACAACTGACTATTAGTGACCGTGGCAAGCCAGTGTTGGCGTATAAACGTTGAGGACAAGAAAGTTATTAATAAAATATCGGTCCATAAAGGTTTAATAATCAGGCGTAAGACAACATAACTATTTTTATGGCAGTTGACGTTCTCCTATGAGCGGAATTGACAGAGAGAGAAAGAGGTAGAGAGATAGAGATAGAGAGAGAGAGAGAGAGAGAGAGAGAGAGATAGAAAGATGTTTTAAAAATCCGTCAGTATATATTTTCTGTCTCATTCTTTTACCGTATTATACGCACAAATCCGTCTTATTTGAATGAGTGTTTTAGAAGTGTCTACTGTATTTAAATAAGGAGAAATCCATAATGCACAAAGCACAATTGATTTTATAAATTTTGTAGGCGTATTTAGCGTTTTTTCGAAACGTCTATTCTAACAAAATTAAATCGTTGGAATCCCTTCAGATTTAGCGGATACATCTAAGGTGATGAAAAAGGCTCCAGATATGAAATAGGTTGGAATACAAGCTTACGTGTTCATTATATTTTTTGTCCGAAAATATGATTTGCACTAAAAAAATTTCATTTAGCTTTTATTTAAACGACATTTCCGCAGCCTATTTTATACCATTCATCTGTCCATTTGTCTGCCTTTATTCTTGCGTTCAACTTAAATGTCGCAATTTTTGAGATATTTGAGATATAGATTTGGCACACCGACGTGTTTTAGTCCAACTACGAACGCTACCGAAAACGGTTCAGATCACTTTTTCGACTACCTCACAAATAAAGCCTCAATTTCAAAAGTATATGAATAACGGCACTAAGCGAATTGGTGTAAGGCATTTAATGGTGGACCGTGGCTCACTATAATGTTTTTACCTTGGCAATTAATGAGAAGTTTGTTCATTTCCTTTTCCAAGTTTTATCGCTAATTCTTACTCATACATCTGTTCCTTTTTCTTGGGGAAACTTAACCTCCTTTATAATGCTTTTCCATTATTTAGCAAATAGCGGAAGCATATAAATCTGACATCAAAATCGACAACAACCATATAGATAATAGCAGGATACTGCAGTTTTTTCATTTCTTGCATGATTATTAAAGGCATCGCTCCACTGATCAAGTATCAACTAAATTTTTTTTAAATTTGTCTGTTGCGATCCAGCATACTTTTAATCGTAAGTCGCCGTATATTAAGACTACCTAATAAGTCATTCTGTTCTCTCGATTCTTACCACAGCTACCAGTACCATTGTATTACATAATCTTTTGATACTAAAAACTAAGGAGAACTCCGTTATTCATATTTATATTATATAAATATATAAAATGTAAGTCATACTTTTGGACTTTCGGAAAGTTCGAGATCAATACGGCTCCTTGCAGGTTTAATGTTGATAAACGAGCAAGCACTAATATATACCTCTGACAAATAGTTATATATGCAAAGACAGTTTGATTTATTCTGTCCAAACATTAATTGCTTATTATACACTCTCCCTTTATCAGGTACTTTCTTTTCCCTTTGCCACTATCTGTGGCGCCATTACCTGAAAATATCGGAGTACGCATGCAACTCAATAAAAAGTAACCATATCCATATGCATTCGACCAATTATTATCATTCGCGTTTCCGTCCCCGAAAATTGAATATTTCAAGAAAATGTCTCTCCGTAGGTAAATAAATGAGGCATTTTCAACTAATTTTAGGGCATGATTGCGTTGTGTATGCTTTAATGCAAAAAAATTTGAACCCACGTACACTGACTCCCTAATCGCCATTTTCATCTGTCCGGTTACGCATGCGGATGCGGAAGCATATCTACTCCGTTCCAGACTCATTATATATATATATAGGTCACGTTTTTAGGATTACTATACCCAACGCGATACTCCCCAGAAGGCCGTGCCCAGTAGGCAGAACTCACCCTTGCTCCTACCTAGCCATCCCTAAGCACATGTGGCTTAGTGTAGCGTTGCGCTTTCCCTAAGGGCTCAAAACTGCAAGAGATTCTGCGAAGCATGGGCGTCCTGATATACATATAAACGTACATATATAATATTTTAGGAAGAAATATTAAAATTTTATTTTAGTTGCTACAGTGTCAGTTGACCGATCCGCACCATTTTTGAACTCAACCAACCTATACACATCGCTATCCGTCATAGTTAGTTGTCTCTTTTCAAGTGCGATCTACAGAATGGAAGAAACGGTGTATGATAAAAGCGAGATCTTAATATTGTATTTTAATACATGCGACTTTAAAGTTTTGTCACTCAATACGTTTCCTGTCTGGCACATATATGGCATCACCGCTGACAGCCCAATATGATTTCCAAATAGTACCAAATCAAGCAATCAAACGTTACGTGTCAAAATTTCACGATATTTTAACAGTTAGCTTACAAGTTACAGTTGTTTTAGTAGCGCAACTTTTGTAGTTTCCACGAAAATGGAAAAACCGGAATTTCGTACGTTGTTAAACGTTGCTCTTCGGTGAGAAAAAATACGTTCACAATCAGCGTTGACGTGAAGGATGTTATGGCGACTGTTGTCTGTTCAAAAAGTACAAACTTGTGGATGGTTTGTTTATTTTGAATAAAGTCGTATAGGCACCGATGATGCAGTTGCTCCACGAAACATAAAAGTATTGCACAAAATCTTTTGATGAAGTTGGATGACACCTTAAAGATATCAGAAGGCAGTATGTTTATTATTTTGCATAACCGTTTGCCCATGGGAAAGCTCTGCTCCAAGGCGGTGCTTGCGCTTGCTGACTTTTGACAGCAACGTATTGATGAACGTCAGAACGCTGTTTGGTGCTGCTTAAGTGACATGGAAGGAATTTTTATGTGATAGGTGACAACGGATAAAACGGATGGATTCATCACTACCCTCCAGGGTCAAATCTGCGGTCAGCCGAGTGCATGGCGAACGACGAAAGTCGTCCAAATAAGTAGGGTAACTATATCCACCGTAACTTGTAAACTTGTAAAAATGATTGAAAAGCCCTGAAATTTTGACACGTACCAGGTAATACGGTACTATTCAGAAATTATGTGGGCTTGTCGAGTGTGTAGCCATATATGCGCCAAAGCGGAGATTTCTTTTTGAGCGATGTGATAAATGAAAGGCAGGACAGAGGCATTGAAGTAATGGATTTCTGATATTCTTCTCATTAAGAATACAAACACTTTATCGAATTTGCAAATGTTAAAAATATAGTTTGCTTTGTTTCTCTGATAACAGATTTAAATAAATATCGAATTCAACCTATATAACAACTAATAAAATTCATGTTTAATCAGCCGAATGGTTGTTGATTCAAATTTCGTGGCGAGAGTTTAGTATTGAAAGAGAAACATAGAATATATATATTTATATATTTATGTATAAAAATATATATATATATAATTTGTATATATATTTGCCGCTATGTGAGTGGGTGTAATGAATTCCGTTCCCGTGTATATGTTTCCAATTCCATCTTTGTTCATATAATTCTTAAAAGTGACATTCATTTTTATGGTATCCTTGATATTCATGTTGTTGCGTCGGTTATTTTGTTTAAAACTCACCATTATTCCTGTACTGACGGCAATACCGCGTCCGCAATAAGTATTTGGTACAATGTCACCGAAACCAACACTTAAAAACGTTATTGCTATCAGCCACATTGCATTCAAAAGATTTGCGTGTTCTTCATCATGAAACCTGCGCGTTTCATAGACACAAACAGAATACACATGGTTGGAGAAGAAGTTGTATCAATTAAATCGAAATTGAATTCGAATTGGATCAAAAGGCACACAAAATAAATTAAAAAAAAAAAAAAAAAAAAAAAATAACAAATATCAATATAAAAAGAAAATAAAATAAGAGAATACATATTTACATATAAAATAGATTTTGATAGCAAGATAGACAAATAGGAATAGCAAGATAGGCAAATAGAATAGAATAGAGTAGAAAGAGAGAGAAAGAGAGAGAAGAGAGAAAGAGAGAAAGAGAGAGAGAGAGGAAGAGAGAGAGAGAGAGAGAAAGAGAAAAAATAAATAGATGCATAGAGAGATAGATAGATAGATAGATAGATAGATAGACGTATAAATAGAGAGATGATTAGATAGTTGGACAGATAAATAGTTACATAGGTAAAGAACGAGAAAAAGGGAAACAGAAAGAATGAAAGAGAGAGAAAGAGATTGATTATAGCTTTGATTACATTTAATGCTATTGATGTTCAAAAGAGTGGAGTTAGTGTTGTCATATAATAAATGTTTGGATGTTTGGGTATATTCAGGAGTAGTTAGAAAAAAAAAAAGGAATATTATATGGCTTCATAAATGAGATAATCTAAAAAGTATTGAGCTCTCATCTCAAAAAATCAATTTCCATATATATCTATGTATATATATATATGTATATATTCATCGCATATATATGTAAATTTATTTATATATATGTGATTTTTATTCATTTTTTATTCGATTCATACTTGCTTGCCTGCGCACTGACATTTCTAAACGAATTAGCGCCTTCTTACTTTACTGTAAGGCTCAATATTTCATTAGACAATCTAGCGGTGGGGGTGGAGTAGGTGAGGAAAATGAAGAAAAGTAAATTTAATAATTATATAATGAGTCAAGATTAATAAGCACGCATAGGAATAGGTAAATTTGGAATGTGACATTACATGAAATACACACACACACATACACGCACGTTTATACATACACAACCAAATATCAAGTGAGAAATGCATTAAAATATGGAAAAAACAGAAAATTAAAACAGAAAAAAAATCCATAGAACTTAATTAATAAATGAAAGAAGAAGAAGAAAAAACTTTATTTAATGAATTGATCACAAAGGCGCGATTATCTATCATATATTATTAATATCCTAAAACAGATTTTTTTAAAAACCAACCATTTTACTTTGCTTTTGGTTGCACATACAGCTTATCGCTCAGATTTTGTTTGTGGCAATAAACAATTAAAAAGTTTACGTTGATTGTTTAACATTTGCCTGTCATTAGCAGTTGCGTGTCAACGTCATCATTAATGCTACATATTGTCATGGCGGTCAGCAATCCTAACAGATATCCTTTTCGTCGTAGCCGTACGTTGTATGCGGTATAACATGTAAACGGTGATGACAAATCCGGATTGATTTAAAAGCACGCGAGAAATAATAAAGAAAATGATATTTGAACAATTTGGATGAAATAGATGGTGGCGCACAAGCCGCGTGTACATCCACACCTATTCACGGACTCGCACACGCACGTATCAGCTATCCATATACACAGTGCATATCTATCTACATATATACAAGTAAGTAAGTAAATTGTAACATTCGTTGTCAGTCGCTAAATAGTTTATGTTTATTGGCAGTTGTTTTGGTGCTGTTGAGTTTGGTTTGGTTTAGTTGTATGTGTACTTACCACCATGCCGCAGGTGAGTGTTATGCCGCGTCCGCAATACGTGTTTGGCACTATGTCACCATAACCAACACACAGAAATGTAATGGCTGTGAGCCACATAGAGTTTAGCAAATTCGCGTGTTCCTCATCGTGGAATCTTTTTTTCGTTTTTCATTTTTAAAACGTTTTGTTTTTTTGTTTTGATTATTTTTTATTTTATTTTTTGTTTTTGTTTTATTAGCGAAAATTTGATTTAATCATTCATATATCAATCAATCACATCGTTTTTTATATATATATATATGCATACATATATATATATGTACGTATACGTATTCGTTTATTGTTCATATCAAATTTTAGACGAATAGAGAGAAGAGAATGAGGGCCACTCGCATCGCACGCACGTTGTGGTTGATGTTTGGGATTTGTTGGTGGTGATGGTGGTTGATTTGTTGGTTGGTTGGATAATAGAGTAGATAAATTGTAATAGTAGCAGTAGTAGTAGAGTGGAATAATAGTTGTAGTAGAGAAGAATATATATATATATATATATATATATATATATATATATATGTATACACATATATATATAAGGAATATAAAGTGAATTAAACAAACAAACAATATACATATGCTGTATAACAACAGAAAGTTGTGAAAATATATATATATATATATATATATATATATATACGTAGGTGAATAAAATCTTATTTATAAATTTACTTTTATTTACAATATCTTTTTAGAAACATTTGCCAAATCTCTCATTAGAACTACATAGCTTTCTGTGCGCAATAATAAAATTTTAATTCTTAAATTGTAATTGTATTGTATCGTATTGTCTAAAGACTGCAAACACGTCCGACAATAATATGGTACATGTAAAGAAGAACTTTTGCTGCTTCGGAACATACTTCGTATATATACATATATGCGCCTTTCCAAAGCTACACATAGATGACATTAAACTGAATTTTTTGATAACCAATTTCGATTGTAATGACTTGGGATCCAACTTATATTAATTGCAATCTGTCATAATTATTATATTAGATAATCTAAAATATATTGAGCCTACAACACTTATTCACACTAATCAATAATAGGAAAAGATATAAAGTACGGTACATAGGTATAGAGGGCCTTGATTACAACTTAACTTTTAATATGTATGAGTATGAACGGAATAAAAATGAAATGAATATTCATACGTATTATGATTTTTTAAAAGCTCAATATTTTTTTGACTACCCAAAAGCGATAAGACATGGCTATACATAGGGTATTTTTATATAGAATATAAACATATTTTCCCTAACTAGTAAGAAACAAATAAAGAAAAATTTAACAATTATCATCAATTTCTTTACAACTTAGTTAAATACGATCGTAAGAGTGCTAAAAAGAGACGACTAAGTAAGTAAAAGAAAACGGACGCTAACTAGTTTCATTTTTAATTAGTACATAAAAACTGTTGCTGATACAGGTGAGAAGGACAATAAGAACAGTAGTACATTAGTTGCGATTGTGTCCAACAACACAATACTCACACACACAAAAGCTAGGAGTAAACGTAAGCCAAGGGAAAGAACAAAAAGAAAATCAAAAAAAAAAAAAAAAACAAAAAAAACAATCAAATCGAAAATCATTAAAAAGATAACGCATCATATATATATAATATATATGTTATATTTATATATAATATATATATATAATATATATGTATATATATAATGTATATATATATAATGTATATATATAGTATATATGCAATATATATAATATAATAAGTAAGATATAAATCAAATGAAGAGAAATGAAATCACTTTAGTGTTTAATTAGATGTGTAGAGGTCTTTATATAACGATATCATAAATACAAAAACTAGTATTGCATTCGTATGAATGTCAGATATAAACAAGACGTTATATACAAATAGTAATTAATTCGAGCATGAACGAGTTAAACTGTTATACGCCTATACCCATCACCTTGGACTCGTTGTATGTACACATTTTCCATCTAAGCTAAAATCGGTATAGTGCAAACAACAACAAATATGTGATTGATTTAACGTTTTAGTAGACACAATAGTGGACGTGGCAGTACCATAAATATACGACGCGATACGAAAATCATATATTTGTTACAATGAGAGCGGATAGATAGATAGATATAAAAATCGCCTAATTTTTGGTGAGCACACAATTTTTACATTTTGGAATAGGTAATGAAAGCTAGTAATGATTTTCGATGTTTTTCTTCTCGGTTGTATCATCAAATAAAGCGCATAATAATAAAGGGGATAAAAAAAAATTTACCAAACGTGGTATTCGTTATCTCTTTCAACACTTTATAGACACAAGATCTTAAAGAGACCTGCGGCAACATTCAATCGTCACGGTCAAAGAAAGAAGTCGAATACTATATTTAATATATGCGAATATATAATATGAAGTGTTGTGTGATTAAATAAATCTCCTAATATGCTCTAAGTAAGTTTTTTTAACTTTGTATATATTTCTATATTATTATTATTATTATTATTATTATTATTATTATTATTATTATTATTATTATTATTATTATCATTATTATTATCATTATTATCATTATTGTTGTTAATAATTTAGAGAAATAAATTCTAATACTAAAGTCTTAAAGCACTAGCATCTAGGGCTATCGGCTTTATTAAAAACTCTGCCGGACTTCAGATTCGAACCCAGTACCATCGAATTGTTAGTCGAGATCCTTCATCTTCGGTCACTCAGGCGCCTCTTTCTATAATAAAATTTTATGCGATTGCATATGACATTCTTACAAACAATACAAACGAGGCTAATAAAAAAACAAAAACAAGTGAGAATATTATGGTCAGGCGAGGCGGACATTAGATACCCTACATCACTCCACCTGGCATTATTTATTCGTTTCGGTAATAAAATACCAAAAATTACACATTATTTTCATAGAAAAGCAGACTTTCTATGAAGTGGTATCAAAAAAATAGACATACTTTGTCCAAATTCGGAAAGGTTCGGCTAGAGTCATTTTTTGAACCCCCTCTCTGATATAACCGTTCGTAGGAAAACTGAATCTTTATATATATAAAATATAAAATTTGTAATATAATGCATGGCGAGAATTAGTTCATAATAGTTCATAGAAATTCACATAGAAATCAATCTTACCGAATTTGGACCATGCAGCTCCATTTTTGTGATAAGAAAGCTATGCCTTTGCGTGAAAATAATGTGTAACTCTTGATTAATTAATTACTAACGAGTAGTGTAGGGTATCTAAAGTCGGCCTTGCCCGGCCACAATGCTCTTATGCTTACTTATTTTATTTGTATGCACCCTATCAGTCTGCTTCATTTATGATGTGTTATATTTGCCGCTATGTACACTGCAATCCGAAGGGATTGAGATCAATTTACTATTCGTTTATATAGCATTCGATTCATAACGATTTCAATTCACAATCAATCAATTTAAGCATGTCTATTCCCCTCATATCTGTCCATGCTATAGCTCATACTTTTCGAGAAATGTTCTACTGAAATTCTATATACTAACATGCTTTCGTCCAAAGAAAATAAAGTAATTAAGTTCCAAGGGAAAATAAAGTAAAGTATCGTTACGAACTGCACGTATATGATACATTTAAGAAATAGAAATCTTAATTAATGCTGGGAACTCCGAAATGTTGTTCCGAAAGGTAAGCAAACATTTTCAACGTCTTTGTCTTCCACGTTGCGCATTTTGTTCAAACCTATGATTAGGAGGTCCGAATATGCTATTTACAAATATACAATTAGAGAGATGCAGTTTGTATGTATTACGTTTTACTTAAACTGGGATCACATATTTTTTAATTATCCGCGAAAGCTACGCACGTGAACTTCGTTTACGAATCCAAGCAAATATGATGCTTAACTGAAACTAGGACAAAGACGGGGATCCGACATTTCATAATCTAAGACATTTGCAATTGAGCCCTAAATCGAGTGTGTATGCTTGCATAACGTATTTCCCGTTGTTCTCCAATTCATTGAAAATGATAAAAGCATTCTTTATTTTCTCTGGCACATTTACTAATATAATCCTCGGGTGTTTTTTTAGGGCTTACTAGGGCTTTCGTGAGGTTCTACTATTTGTTTCTTTTTTTTTTTATAGTGATATTAGTGTTTCTCCGCGCAAACTACGAAAGCGATAATTGTTATGAGCGAATTGTGCGTGTGTTGAGTGTCTTTTGAAATATCTTAAATCGAATAGAAAATGCAATGAGTGAAGGGAGTTTTAGAGCTTTTTTTGTTATATCAAAAGAAACTACAGATTTCCTACCAACACAGTCGGGCACAGTCGGGCACAGTCGGGCAGTCGGGCAGTCGGGCAGTCGGGCAGTTGGGCAAAGCCTAACACATACATACTCGTATTTTTCCTTTACAGACTTTGTGTTGCTGTACGAAGAGTTGCTTTCTGCGAGAACCCTCACAGCAGACAGTATAGTCCAATATAATCCAAATTCAACATAGTATATGTGTATAAATAAGGTTTGTGGAATTTACAAAAGACGGCATAATAAGCATTAAGTCGCTTTGGACTATGTGGAAACGATATTAATGTTAAAGTGTCATCACTACCCTTCAATGTCAGTATGTCTCGTTTCGTTGAAGTCTAAACAGCATGCTTTGTTTGTGCTCTATCCGTGTCACCCTGTACGCGAACAAAACTCAATTTGCGAAAGCCGTTACTTTTTTGTTTTATTTGAAGATAAGTGCAGCTGATGGATATCGATGGCTGTGTGAAGGGCGTAGGGACCATGTTCCATTAATAGAAGCATGTGAATACTTATTCCGGAGTTCTAAAAGTGGCGATTTTGACATGAGCGACAAAGAATGTGAAGGGAGGACGGTACAGTTTGAAGACGCTGGGTTGAACCAAGATTCATGCCAAACTTAAAAGGAGCTCACTGAAACCTTGATAGTGACTCATTAAGCGATGTCAAACTGTTTCAAGGCCATGGGTATGATGTAAAAACAAGGAAATTGGGTTCTGTATGAACTCAAGCCTGGAAACGTCAAATGCTGTCTTTGGACCGTGCATTGAACCTTAAACGTCTGCATTATGAACAAGACAGAACAAAATTATCTTTCAGTACAACGATCTCGGATCACATGTTGCAAAAATCGTTAACAAATGTTTGGTGGCCCTTCAATTATTCAAATGTTGTTGGGAGATTTTGACAAATGAAATCTGTTTTCATATGAAGGCTATTTAAAAAAGTGGAGCGAGGTCGTGAAAATAGTTCGGTCAAATCCGTTTTCAACAAGCTAAATTCCTGGGCCTAGGCACCTCAGTGTACTAAATTTTATCGAAATATATTAGAAATGGAGATCTGTAAGTTGAACAGAATAATACGAATACTCATCAGATGGACGGCTTTGAAAATGTTTATGAATCAATTAGTATAATAAAGTTTGAGTGCACGTCAAGCACAGACCCGTACAAGCTTAACGTACCCTTACCACAAGTAGTGAAGAGTATAAGAATACCTAATTCTGGACTGAGAAAAGCAACTGTGTATAGAATTTAATTTCTCTTTTCGAGCAATGTTCTTCTTCTTCTTTGAGAGGGCTGTAAAAACAGTACACATCGTTCAATTTTATTTTATGCACCTCACAAGTATTAATTGCAAATTTCGTTTCTATTCCATGGAACATAAAAGGAGTATACTGTTTGTGTGTCTGTGTCTGTGTGTGTGTGTGTGTGTGTGTATCCTTTTGTGGTTTTAAAAAGGCGGCTGGCTGTTTTTTGCGCCACACACTCTCGACGTAGAAGTCAAAGTTTTTACACCATTATATCGTATCTTCTCTATTTACTTCTCAGCTTGCATATATATAAAATATAGTACATGCATACACATATACACATATGCATGTTTATTATATATGTGTATATATATACACGTAAACACGTACGAAAATATTCACCGTCCTTGCAACAGAGAAATGATTGTTCATTTATTTAGAAGTCTGTACACTTCGTGTAAACAAAACATTTTGTCAATTGGGTATAACACGGTATAGCTAGCTAGCTTCTCATTCCTCTCATTATGTCCTCATATGATTTGTTTGAAATTTCTTCCTTTCTTTTTTTGAAATAATAAGGTCGGAAGGGCTTTGATGGGGACAAAGACTGTATGGAAGAAGTTGTGAGTAGCGCTAATAAATTGTATTATAAATGTAATAAATATGTAGGATAGAAATTCAACAAAATATGATATGAGCGCGGTAATGGGTGTTTATACACATATGCATAGATGAGTATGATGTATATGAACAGATATCGTGAATTGGCGTGAGAAAATTGTATGTACATAAACCAAATATTCTAAGTAAATGCTTTCAAATTATGTTTAGAAGTGATGACTATTCGAGCAGAATGACAAAAGGACGATATGATGGAGTGAATGGAGTGAAATACACGAAATACACATTAAATACTTATTTAATTCATATTAAATCATCAATCAGTCGTGTATGCATTTCGTATTGAGAACGAGCTGAGGACACCGACACCAAAAGATTTGCACATCAAATGTTCGAAACAAAAAAAAAAAGAAGAAACCACATCTACAATTATACTTAATAGACAATGAAAGACAATTACATTATAATTTATCTATATATATATATATATATATCTATATATATAGATATAGTTATTACATAATGAATATTTTTTTGTTTTTTTTTACTAAGAAAAATTGAACTTTTCGATTTATTAAAAAAAGAAAAAAGAAAGTATGAGTTAATTTTAAAACAAATGACAAAAGGGTTTGATAGAAGTAGCTTTGACTAGGATAGGAAAAGGAGTGATGATGAACAGAGAGAGAGAGAGAGAGAGAGAGAGAGAGAGAGAGAGAGAGAGAGAAAGGGAGAGACTGTGAGAAGAGGAGAAAGACAGAGAGCTCTAGTGACCAACACAACGAAACGCAATGCAACGAATTTTAAGTTATGCTAGCGCAGCTGGAGCACGTAATTTGGCTAAACTCCATATATTCTATATGCACGAAAGCAATTTTTGCCGGCCTTTGGTCTTTTGTGAATTTTTTGTTAAATTGTTTGCTTTTGGTTTTTATTATATATTCATTTATTTCTTTATTTATTTTTCTCTTTTTTTGTTTGCTTTCGTTCTACATTGTACGATAGTGTGGTTTTGCGTTTCTTTGCTCGTTTATTTATAATAGATCACACTTCAAAAAATCTGATATTTGATTTTTTCTTCTTCTTATTTACTTATTTATTTATTTTTTTTTTAATTAAGGCAAACAAAATCAAATTCATTTATAAAAACAATTTTATGAAAATATACATATTTTTTTTTTTTTTTTGTTATAAATTGCGTTTGCAGGTTACATCTACATACAAACTTTATTAACACACCTACATATGCCTATGTAGTAAAGGTAAGGTTAGCAGTGAGGACGGCTGTGGTAGTAACGTTATACTGTGATGGGTATAAAAAGTGAGTTGTAATAAGGGGGGAGCAAGATAGATAGATAGAGAGGGATAGCTAGAGAAAAACACTTCAGCTGTGAGAATGTTTGTGCTGATTGTGATGATAAAGTATGAAAGATATATAATTTATAGAAAAAGAAAATATTGTGCATACTATACTCTAAACACAGGCACTATGACAGGCTTAGCTTGACGGGGATATTCATATTAATCTACCAAATTAATTTATGAGCCAATTCCTTTAAAATTTTGTACATATGTATTACATATAAAAACGATGTTTATTATTATGCTTGCATTTGTGAAATTTTATAAGTAACGAAAGTAATAGGCAGAGAACAGTCTTGAGTACCCACCAACACAAGCAGATGAATACTTTTTGCCGAGTTCCCACTTTTCATAGCTCATTTCATTTTTGTAAGATTCTTGATCATCTTGATCAGGTAAATACAAATATAAATATACTTCAAGGAGCTGCTTTGTTGCTTACTTCGTCGTTTTGTAACCCGATTAACAAATCTACTGTGCCGTTATCCTTTATGATTTCTGACAGATGTACAAGGACCCGGGATGGTTGCTAGTAGCCGCTTTTATATTGTGTTTGAGTGTACTGTTCTGATAAATGCTTGCATATTGTACATTTTTTATCGGAATCTGCGTTAAAGGCGCAACCTTTATTTATGAAGACAATATAAAAAATTCAAAATTTGTCTACTCTCATGAATGTAATGCCTTACGAAATGAGTCGGAAATACATATAGCAAGCCCGCGGTCCGCCCATGAAAAACTTATAGTTACTTGTTTTTAGAAATTATATTGTAGTTAGTCTCTTACGGGTACTTGTGTTTGATATGCACATACAAGAAAACATGATACAGTTACTATGCAGCCGTTATTCAGTGTAAATCAACTGGGAAAATAAAAGTAAAACTGTGTTCGGGCTAGGCCGATCTTGATTGTATCCATAACTAGCTTCTGGCCGAAATTTTGTTGCAAAATGAGGCGAAGATCGTTATATTTAGTATACATTTTTGAAGCATACATGACTTCTTTTTGCAGAAGTACACTATACCGCAACTCGACTTGACACACCCACATCGTTATACACTTATAAGTAAAAGTTTCCTGCTTTCTTGCTCGTAACTGTCGTCTGCACGCGCCCGTCTACAAACTTTGTCTTCGACAAAAAATCTCAGAGCTCTATTTTCATTTTTACGTTCTAACGATGTGTGCATAAGAAGTGCCCAGCCGAGGGACGGACGGGTGGAAATAGTTGAATTCAGACCTGATGATTTTGCAAATTGTAGGGTAAATTGAGTGTGTCCTTGTTCTTCGATAGTTGGTGGGTGTTTAAAATAAATGGACGAATAAAATCTTGATATTGCAAAGGGTTTAAGACTTAGTAAGTTTACACAAAACGCACACTTTTAAAAATATCAAATTTTCTTTTTCTAATTTAATAAAAACTTACGCTATGAAGAGGATTCTACGTTTAAATGCTAAAGCTGAAGCTAACTTGCAAGCGGTACTGTTTATAAAGCAGAGAGTTGAGGCGAAAGTTTTTCCAAGAGCTTTATTTTACGTTGTAAGTTTTTTATGTTGACTTTTGTTCTTTTGAAATTTTCAAATTGCAAAAATTGTTAAAATTTTCCATTAAATTTAAGATCAGAGGGAGCTTAGTTCGTAAATTTCAAGTTACTTCTCTTGCAAAAATTCTTATAATGTACATAGGAAAAATGAAAATGGCATTGTAAGTAGTTTCTAATTAAAAAAAGGCAGAAAAAAAAAAACAAACCTTATAGATAGATATAGATATTCATGGAAACATAACAGTAGTTTATAATAGTAACGTAATGTAAAAGGTAAACCTTAGTAATTAAATTAAAATTATAACACGATGGGAATAGTTGGAAAAGGATAAGGAATACAAACAAGAATGCTACAGTCGGACAAGGCCGACAATTAGATACACTACATCACTTCGCTTATTACGGTCACATCCTCGCTACCTTACTAGTAGCACCAAAAAGCATTCATTATTTTTGTGTAAATGCATACATTTTTATGCAAGCCCTCAAACGCCAGCGTGGTCTAAATTGCACATACTTCATTTACTTGTCAAAGTTTTTGTTGCTTTCCAATTGCTTCCGCCATTCTCTTCATCTGCCTGTCCGATATCGGATGTTCGCGACGATACTGTTTGTTATTCCGTTTAAAAGTTTAAAGCGATTTGCACTTCACATATTTATATGTTTGTAATCATGTGCATACAAGAGTACGATGGGTTCCATCACGAAAAGTCCTAAATTAAACTTTGTCGCCATAGAAGAGTTTGCTTTCATGATAGTCTTTATATACGGTGCGGTCTGTAAAATAGATCCATGTGATCCAATTTTCCTATGGTTGATTTACTAAGGACAACTTTTCACGATAAAATATTAAAGGTTAGACATTTTTGGCATATATAGTCTTATTTCTCCTCAGAGCTCCTATATGGGCTGACATACAAAGTGTAGACTTATGTGATCCAAGTTAGGTAAGGTTGGTGTTCTTACCAATTTACTTGATGAGTAAATTTTTTTCCAGAAGTATTGGCAGTTAGTTCTTTTTACTTTGTAAATACTCAGTTTCCCGAGAAACGGTTGTTCGGGCTTCAAAGAATTGCCCTACCCAATCCAAACTTTTCACACTAAGAACGACAAAATAGTATTACACAGCGAGTTTGGTCGCAAAATTCTAAAAATTATAATAGTTTTTCTTATAACGACTGATCAAAATGAGATATTATGCGGAGAGTGGACAAGAGCGGGGTCCGCTCCGAACCGTTTGGATTTACACAAAAATACATGGACAAATATTAGACAGACGGACGGATAGACAAGTTTGGATCGAAATGAAAATGGTATGGCTTGGTACACTCGGCAGGAGGTATGTGCGAATGCTTTCGTAAACACGGTGGTTTTATGACGACGAATCATACATATCAGTCGAATTCTGCAGCATCACTTAAGCCATAATCCAAGATTGAACTATTAACAATCTCTATGAACACACATTACCTCAAATTTATAGATACCTAGTTCTTTGGGCGTCCATTTTGTGCAGTGAGTCCGTTGTCGCCGCTAATGAAGATTTTATAGTGTGAGTGTACAAAGCAGAACCCCCTTAATGTCGTGTACAAAGTGCCTTGAATTAAACCTAATGTCAATTTAATGTCAATTTGTTATCTTGTATGTGTTGTCGAAATCTTACAGATCGTATAGGTTCAATGTTTTCAATTCTTCCCAGAAATACGTTACAAAACAAGTGCCGACAAGCACCGGTTCCTAAAAACGCAACTAATAGCCATGTGTCGTCACCAACACCATTTACGTGCAGAACAAAAATTTTCTTCACAGGCCAAATAAAGTGATTATGCATTTAAATTGGGTCGCCCGACCTAAATTTCGTTAAAAATGTCTAGATAATTTGTGGATGCGGTGAGATAAATCTGGTCTGATAAATGTCTGATGCATTGAAACGTCACAAAACACATCATTAACTTTACGGCATAGTCTCAAAACTAACAAAATAAAGAAACATGATAAACTGAACGCTTTGGTCGAAGCTCTTGTTAACCATTTCTTCTATGTGGCATTTATCTTTTCGAAAAAGCGCAGCGGATTTAATTTTATTCGACTGGGAATCTAAAATGCCTAATGTTACCATATTTGAGTAATCTTCGTCAGTTAGTCTTCTCCATTTTATGAAGAATGAATGCTTATACGATCACTAAATATCTCCAATGCTTATCGACTCTTTTTATTGTACTTAAAACGAGCAAAGCAAAGCTTTTCTTAGTTCGGGGCATGTCAATTAGCCGATCGACATCATTGCATGCTAAACCTCAGAAAATGTTTGTACCAACCTTTAAACAAAAATCTGCCATAGGTTATAAGTTTTGGCTAAATCGTGAGATGTATTTGGTATTCCTTCTAGGGCGACGAAATGCAAAGATGTAGTGTAGCGTAGTGCCTACATTTTTAGAAATGAAACGTTTTCAAAAATACTTAAATAAAAAGGATGCTTTTCACCATTCAATGTATTATGTAAGAAGAAGAGTAGTCGGTGGTAGATGGGTCAGACAAATGGAAATTGCTCTCGTTTTGAAAACACTTGTGTTGTCATTGTGTATCATGGGGAAAATTTCGAAATGTTTAGGCATCATTATCAAAAGAGTGAATTATTGAAAACGATCCAAGCCTATTCAATTTTTATTTACCCATAAATAATGGGCAGCATTAAGACAAGTAAGCAAATTACATTTGCCTATGAACAGAATCTCTTATATACACCACCGTTCCCTCAAACAGTCTAAACGAAAACGAAAAAAACTAGATTTTCATCTTTATAATAATGAGTGGGCGTGGCTAATTTTTGTATTTTCATCGAACAAAAGTGGAAGTTTACATAGTGTGTGTACTACGTTCTAAAAGTACTGAGCAATAAGACCACAAATCGGAAACATTCTCAGTGTATGGCGTGTCCTTTATTTAGATATTCTTTATTTTAGAAACAAGAGAAAGCTTACAATAGACATTAAAGCTGCCGGTGTAACACGTACAGATTTGGCACACATCCATTAGGCTGCAGCCATTCCCACCCTCTATCTCTTTTTCTTTCTTCACTTCTTCTTTGTCGTTACCGTGTTACACCTAGAGGGGACATCCCCTGGGTGATCACAGATGGATAGCTGGACACGTTTTAACCGATTCAAAATATGGCGCCAAACTAGAATATACTCATATTGTATGAGGCTTAACAAGTTGCCACCTTTTGGTGTTGCAAACACTTCGACGAAATGAATATAAGGTGGTGGGTATAAAAAATATACAACACTTGATGAAAAATCTCCACCGTTACAATTACGTTTTGCGTAATATTACATAAGATCAATGAAGAAGATATAAACAACTAAATAAAAGTACAAAAGAAGAAGAAGAATAGAGTTCATGGCTTCGAGAGAGTTGAAAGATGTTTTGGAGAGGAATGAAAAGATCGATACAGTCAGCCATATGTATATATATAAATCGCTTACTGTATACGAGGGGCATGCAATCGTGTATGTACATATATATATTTATGCATATATTATATGCATTTTAAATTTAATTGTTGCTGTTTATTTTGAAGAAAATTAGCGAAATTAAAACGGGTAAATAACGTAAGCACATAAAGTTAAGAAGTTAAGCAAATTATTAAAAAAAATCTATATCAGTGCAAAATCCAGTTCACTACAAATAAAGCTTTGTATATATATTGTGAGTTATGAGCAATTTCTTAAATATTTCTAACATTAAATGCATTAAAATTGCGTGCATAGAACGGAACGCTCGAGAGCAAGAAAGCTTAGGCAGAATCTTTTATTAGCCCTCTATTTGCCTTTGAGTATTCTTAGCCGAATATATTTGTGCGACGACCTACATGACAGCATTGTAAGATAAAGCACATAAGGGGATTATTCGATTGGCCGCAGGCCAATCGTTCCTTTCCTCTCATCTAATCTATCTATCTAAAACATGCATATGTATGTGTATATAGATATAAACGTACCTAATATGTCCGTAATCCACGAGTAATACCTTTAAACACATAATTAAAAAACATAATATACTTAATACAACAACAAATCAGTCACGTGAACGTGAAATTTCAACAGGAAAAATTGAAGAAAAGTTCAAAAAAAAGGTACGTAAGCGCTAAAAACCAATAGAAAGATTTTTATTAACTACTATACAAACAGCACTAAAGTCCCAATTTTCAGAGATTTCTAGACAGTGGCAGACAAGTCTGTTTGAGCAATTTATCTGATTTTTAATCTTAAACTGGGCGATAATTCGAAGCAATTCACATAATGTTTAAACCTAATCTAGCGTTTACCACAAGAGGAGAGAATACCATGTTTTTTTTATCGGAATAATTCCAATTTGAATTGGTTGGAGAAATTAGAATGAATGGACGGATAGACAGCAGTCATTTGTTGAATATTTTTGATTGCCAATAATGTTCATGTGATGGCGAAATTTTATATTCCGGTTTTTATACTTTTGGGGTGCGACAGAAACCAAAAGATTACTGATGGTGTATTAATTGAGGTAAAGAATGGCTCATGCTCCTCTCTACGCTGTGCTACTAAGCCTTTTAGGGTAAATTCCAGACTCCCTTTCAATGTAAATAAAGCGCTTGTTCTTACATTCCTCCTTCTTCTGATGTAGCGGTTTACTTGGACCCCATGGCCCGGTCTAATTGCAAATATTGCTCATTGTCTTCAATCTAATGATATATTGATAACGTTACGTGATCTTAATCTACTTAATGAGTGTTTCAGGGGTTTTTAATGATAGCCTCGCTTCTTATATCCGATGGTAATAAATACGTTTTTTGATTTTGTCTTTAAGAAAAAAATATGCTTAGTAAGTCAGTATACAAGAAAAGAGAAAGAGAAAGAGAGAGATCGGTTATTCCACTTTTGCGACCACTCTGCATATAACGTCTTATTTTGAAAAGGCGTTGATTGGGTAAATATTGCAATTTTCCAAATTTCCCTACAAAAGTATTGCTTATATCGACATTCTAAATTGGTATTTGGAAAAATTTGGGTCGACTGGGTCAATTTTTAGAATTTTTCCGCGCCCAGCCATTCCTACGAAAAGCGAATGTTTCTATAGTAACAAGATCTAATTTTCACTATTGCATGGTCAAAGTCCGCTCATAATAGAAAATTGACATAGAAGTTAACCTTATCACATTTGGACCACCTAGGTATATGTTTTGAATAGCACCGCTGCCAAGGATGCTCAAGAAATGTAAGCTTTTACAAGCCAAAAAAGCCTAATTCTTAATTTTTTGATTTTGATTAAGATTGAAATTTGAACGGCATGGGTCTATTTCTTGGACCTCACCCCATATAATGTGTAAGCTCTTCAGAAAAAGATTTAATTTTTATTATTGTATGATGAAAATTGCTCCATAGCACCAAGCATTGCATCAAAAAAATTAACAATAGGGAACTTGGTCACATAGGTCTATTTCTTAGATCTTAGAACAGGAGTTATCGTCAAAAGCAAGCCCTTATCCGGAGAGAAAGTCGAATTTCCAGTTTTTTATGATGAAAACTGAAAAATAATCAAATCGTAATTAAATTTGCAAAATTTAGATCACATCATGTGATGTTGTGGCGATCCTTCAAGATGGGGTCTTTCATGAAAAGTGTGACTTTGCATGAAAATAATTTGCAATTTTCGGTGTATTATTGCCAAAACGGGTGAGCAACTGTACTAGGCAACGCAACGTACGGTACCTCATAGTCGGCCTTGCTCGACCCTAATGTTCTTACTTGTTTCTGATAGACAAATAGTACGCGTAAAAAGATAGGTTTTCTTGGGCGTCAATATATTTGAGTATTCTGTTCCTCAGAGATGCCTCTTCTGTCGGCCGGATTAACAGGTTTTCGGGCAGTTCGTCTCCTCAAAATAAGTAGTTCGATTAGCATATTTTATATGTACTAATCGCCTCTTCCTATTGCCCTTTAATAAGGAAGAGATTGCAGGCAACTCAATTGAGCAGTGATAATAATAATAAATAGCGTTTTCTAAATTGGCGATAACTATACACGGCAGCTCGTGGGCATTTTCATATATCTTGCAAAAAAAAAAAAAAAAAACAACGCAAACTAATAATACTTTCCATACTAACAGTAGCGTTTATTAAGTATTGAAGTTCGGCTCAAGAGTATAAAAAAGGAATTTAAGATTGTAAACAAAATCTTGACGTCCCGATTGCTAATGGATTTACGTAGCTACGCAGTGGCTATATTGCTATTGCAAGTTCCTTATAGGATTTCCTAAGAATTGTTTATATGCATTATAAACAGTTCTTAGAAGCGGATAGCAAGCCTTAATTTACTTACACATCCTCTCGCAACGTCAAATGCGCTACACTTTTTCTTACGCTACAATTGGTTTGTGTTTCATTCTAAGATTGGTTAAAATGCTTGCAATATTATTGAAAATAAGTTTAGTCGTCGAGCATTTGTGATTACAAGGGATGAATGCCTTGAGCGTACGAAGTCTTAACTGTTTTTTTTTTTTTTTTTTTGTCTGGAAAAGTAAACTTATAGATGCGAACAAATTACTTGTAGTTGTGCCTGAGGGTGCATTCGTATGTGATGGACGTTCATTCAGTGATAATTGAAGAAAATAATGATGATAAGAACGCAGCAACAACAAGATATATATTATAACTATATAATAATTATATTCAATTATATTTCAATCTCATTGACATAATATGCAAACAGCTTTTATTAATTTTAAGCAAGCAACTCGAGTGCTCGTAATGAAAACAAAAACATTACTATGACGATAAAAATGAAAAGAATGCACAAAACGAACAACTTGTGATAGGATGAATATCTGTTCTCTACATTTCATAATTTTCTAGAGAGTTTATCAACAATTCTTATTGTTAATTATGTGTTGAAAATTATGCTATTTTCTCTTCTCCTTTTTTAATGAATACAAAGCTTGTATATGTGCTTACATGTGAAATGAAATCTTTTCATATTAACATTAAGGAGACGTTTTTTTTATTGCTGCTGTGTATAAATAACAAATACATGCACAACTTATCATCGTATAGAAAATAACATGTGATTTGTATGAGAAAAGGTGCAAGTCATAAACCGGACTAATTGTGTTCCATTGTTTTGATCAGGATATAAATATTATATAATACGATGTTTATAATATATGAGATAATAGACAAAAGTTTGTCTATAGCTTGTGCTTTAATCCAATCGGTGTGTGTACATACATGCCGCATACATATGTTGTGAATAATTAGTTCTTGAAGTGCGCGCAAACTAGCAAAGTCGTAAAAATAATTTAAAGAAACAAAAAAAACAAAAAAAAAACAAAAAAAAAAAAAAAGAAGAAAGATGATTATAAAAAAAGGAAAGTGGGAAAAATTCAGGTTACACTTAATTCTTATAAAATCACAAAACTTATTGTATTTCATAACAAATCACGTATACAGTACGAAACAGTGAGTAAAATCTGAAAGTTATATGTTGTTGTGATAATTGTTGTTCTGGTTGTTTTAAATTAAAAAATAATAAATATAATAAGAAAAGTTATTGAAAAACGAATACAATTTATTTTTCAAACAATGGTGTGTGCAATCAAGTTGGAGGGGGGAAGGGTATATTCTAATATCTTTCTCTTTCTCGCACTCTTTATGTTTTGCACGCTTGCTCTCGCTATCCCACTTACCTTTCGCATTGCCGCAGCGTCCATGAGGCGATTATCCATAGCGATACCATAAATACTAGCAACACCGTACCCGGGCATATTGTCATTAGGGTTTTTAGAACAAATCTGAAAAAAAGTTCTTTTTTATTTTTATTTCTTTCTTTTAATTAAAAAGTGTATTTTACTTAAAACGTCTTTCATATCATCCGGTTTAGGTGTAACGACCACTTAAGCCAAACAGTAAAACGGAACGCATTTGCACAACAGCAGGAGTTTATGGACTACCTGAACGATACCTGATACACAGATATACAAATCCCTTTTCTCAAATTTTCACTACGTCAGCGTAAGATTAAAGTCACTTACCTACTGCTGTAGTGTCTTATTAAAGCTCTAGCAAAGTCATCAAATTTTAATGAAGCTTTAATTATTAAAGCTGAAAATTCAATTTAAAACTTTTATTTCGCTAACTATGCAAATCTTGGGTTTGGGTTTGTTAAGAAGAACTTTTAATATACCGCCTGCGTATCTGTGACCTATCACACTTTCACTGAATGAAGCGTCTAAATGACCTCAGCCTACTTGCTTAAGAGAAACTGCGCAATATTACAACAAATATCAGTCTACATTTTCTTTGAAATATCAATTTGGGGACAAGATAGGGGACCATTGAAATTCCGGATTTTAAGGACCAGTTTTTTCAAAAAGTCGATTTTTCTGCTCTTTTTTGGTTCCATGGGTGCTCTTAGGCTTCTAGAACAGGTGGCAAAAGCAGTCAACATTACCTGTCAAAAAATGTTTACTTGAAATGTGCCTTTGTGCCTTTTCCGGAAGCGCCCACTTGCCTACTATGGACACTTGTTACGAAGTCCTAATCTAATGTTTTATTTGTTGATCCTGTTTTTTTAAAGCAGTTTTGTTATTTCGAAGTAATTCCAAAAAAAATGCTAATATAGCTTCACTAGGACGATCGTTGAGTACATATAAGGCTGTGAGTGGTTCGAAAGCTTCCAAAGATTCTGTCAAGAAACTAAAACTTCTTGGAGTTACTTAAAAACTCAGCTACAGAATTATTTATTTTCTTGTCGTTTGTGCCATCATTTCGCCACATGGAAAGCGTACTCCTTGCGATTGTCTCCTCCACAGACGAACCACCGAAAAGGGACACTTTCGAGTGAAAAATTGTCGATGAAAGAGAACCAGGAAGAATATTTGAGTACGCAAGGGTTTTCTTATGATCCTGGTAATGTAGGCAAGTGGGCAAAAGGTATTGCAATAAAAAATGCAAGTTCATAATATACGACGTGTTTTCGAAAAAAAGCTAACTTTTATAATTTCGTGGTCTACGAACATTCGATTTTCGAATTTTTTTCTTTTTTTTTTGGCACACATGTTTCGAACATATGTTGGCACATCGGTCATTTTGCATTTTTAGTTTACTTTCGACAAATATAAAGGTTAGACGTGCCTTGGAGCGCTGGGCAATTTTTTGCTATTAAAAACACGGATCAAAGAATCTGCATTAAATTGCGGGTGAAAGATAAAATGAAGCGCTTCACCTCTTCTCAAGTGCTCACTGTAGCGTTTGGGGGGCTATTGTGAGCAAAAAAAAAATATTACATGTAGTACAAGCTTTTCACCGAAGGCCGAGAAAATGTTAATGACGAACCGATCAAAACCTAGAAGCTGTAAAGAAAATTGTTATGAAGAATTGTCCAAGGAGCCATGGATATTGCACCACGATAATGGGTCAGCCCACGCGTCATTGATTGTTTGTAATTTTTTGCCCAAACCCAACACCACGCCTCAGCCATCGTATTCCCTACGAATTTTTTTTGTTCCCATTACTGAAATGGCCCATGAAAGGACGGAGTTTTGCCACGATTAAGGAGACCAAGACCGCATCGTTGGGACAGTTCAAGGCCATTCCAAAAAGCACATATCAGCAGTGCTTCGAGAGTTGGGAAAAACGCTGGAACAAGTGTATTACATGTAAGGGGTATTACGTTGAAGGGGACAAACCAGGCATCGACGAATAAATAAACATTTTTGGAGAAAAATAAAAAGGCCCCTCTCTTTTTTGGGCACATCTCGTATGTTAACACTTTAAATGCTTTTATCTTGAAACACTATTTTTAAAAACGGCACATAGCATACAACACCTTTAAAACAGTATTCTCTAAAGACTAACGCCCGATAGTTTCGACAAGTTAATCGAAACATTGATTATTAAGAGCAATTTTTTCCATTGCATTTCCGTTAATTCCATTATCCAATATCTATTCTATGTTACCTGAATGTGAAAAACGCAAATAAAGAGGCAGTCAGGTCTTCCTATGTGAACTATCAAATAAATGATCACACTTGGGCTTAAATGCATTACCACGTGCAAAATATTGTTATCAAGAGTTCCTTCTTTAATTGACAGCCAGTCGTGACTGTCGTACAGCTTTAACAATTATTCTTCCTGTAGATCTGTATATCTGTATATTCAATTGTATTCAATCAAGTGGGCGTTCTTTCAAGCAGAATAAATGTGAACTCTTCCCCCAACTTATTGATATCAGTTAGAAGCTAAGCTTCAAATAAGTCATCGTAAATTAAATTGAATGGGTAAAGAGAGTAGGTATGTACAAAAATTATATATGTACATAAAGAAAGAAGAAAAGAAAAGAAAAGAAAATTATTATCGCTTACCTTGTATTAAAGTTGATTCTGTTTAGAGCCCCTATGCTCCGTGATGAGGCATCCGTGAAGAGTTTTGAGTGCAATAGCATGACACGACATATTAGATATAAACGCAGGAACATGGGTAATGATAAAGCTACGTCGTATGGCACCATTTCGGTGCCAATTGTTTTATTTTTGTTTGCCAATTTTGTTGTCCATTGAAAGTAATATTCGCCAGGAATTGGATGTATAGCGCATATAAAAAGTTCTAAACCTATTTGACTAATTCGTTGCCATGTCATAGCGATTCTCCAATCGTCGGCACAATTGTCAATCATGAATAACTGCAAAGTAACCAATTGTCGTTTAACGATGGATGAATGAACGGGGCAAGAAGATTTTGAGCGTAGACCAATAAAAATAAAAAAATAAATAAAAGAAAAGAAAATAAAATAAAAGACAAGAGAAGAAAAGCAAAACAATATGTATGTAAGTGTATTCGTCATTAGAAAGACAAATAAAATTAGAAATTTATCGATTTATTATTATTTGTGACGGACATTTCTTTTGCCTTAAACCGTGTAAGCTACATAGCAACCGAGAGACAAAGAGAGTCAAACACATTCGTAGGAATACTGAAGGATTGTTATCGGCACTTCACTGAACATACAAATTTAATACATAAATTATTCAAATATAAATACAAATACAAATACAAGTACAAATACAAAATATATTTTAATAATATACGCTTGTACACACCCACACACACATATATATACATACACATAAATATACACTATATAAATACACTAAGATTGACATTTTCATTCTTTCCATCGTTTCTTAGGCACAGACAATGGACTAACTTAAGCATAGACAACTTTATACAAAAAAAAGAAGAAAGATATACAAGTGTAAACATTTTCAAGGTTAAAAATTCTAGTTGCGTAGGAGGGTGCAGGGTGCGCACTTACACTCTTTTTTAAGTCACTTATTTACTTATTCAATTCATTTTAACTATTCAGTGCAGAATTATGATATTTTTTGAATGCCATTTATGAGCTAAGCTTAATTTGTTTCATATTACATTATACGGCCAGTAATGGCTACCATAGTAGTACTAGTAGTAGGAGTAGTATTATTATTAATGAAGGGAAAAGGTTAAAAAAAAAAATTGAACTAAAATCACTTCCATTACATATTTTTCGGTGCTTTTATGGCTCATGTTGCGCTACGCTAAGTGACCACAATCTATTAAACTCTTTTCGGCGATCTATTTTGAATTTGACTTATCGTCCGTTCCTCTAGGTGTACGCATATGCTTACATAAGTGTTTATGCGAACAGCATGTACACACATATGTATGCATATTTCTTAAATCATTAAAATCATAAAATGTCTCACTACACATTTTAAACACACATACATATATATAATGAATTACTCACAATATTCGGCCTTAATTTACTTACTGAATTCTGTAAAGAATTATGCAAAAATTTAATTATAAAGAATTTATATTCAGAGTTAGTGATGGGAGAGATTTCAAACAGATTCAATTTTCTAACATAGCACTTATACTTAATCAGATCAACTAAAGCGTTCGTTCATCTAGAAAGCAAGTCGTTCATTTAGAAATTACTACATATATATATATATATATATATATATGTATATAAGTCTATATAAATGCATTCTACATTTAGTTAGTGTACGTTAAAAAGATGAAAACACATACATTTAGGCTTTTGTACATAAGCAGACATAAGTAGATTACACATATTTGGCAAATTTGAACTGTTCGTATAGGTTATAATAGATAGTTTAAAGGAAATATTGAGCGTTATAACAGAGTCCACTAACTGCACATGATTGCAAAGGATATGAACATTTCCACATCTTTCCTTAAGGCTCAATACTATGTTGAGGTAATTTCCTCATAAATAAATAAAATTCCCATTTTTAACGAAAAGCTAAGATATAAAGGACGCATATATAACATATTATGAGTCTTTGTTGTACTTTATGTCCATACTTCTCTTTTGTTTGCTGGAAAAATTGAAATTTAATTTGAAGCAAATTAACAAAAGGATAGAGCATTATATACGTCTTGCAGCGGAACGTTGACGCCCATCACTTCATATAACGACTTCATACATGCCGTGTTTGGCTAACTGTTAATGTGTTGTATAATTGATCGGAACGGTTTTAAATACGGATTAAACGAAGTATTTTTATCTTAGTTTACTCAGTCTACTGTCTTTTGTTTGCTTACTGTTTGTTTATTGAGAGCATGTTTGATGGATTTGCCTCTGTGCTTGGTCATGACTTTTAGATGATTATGATAAGTATTTGAGCCAAGCTTTAGATCACTACCTCTAATGGATTGTGAGTGATGATTTTTGGTTTCCTAATTCAGGCGTGACGATTAGGACTGCAGGTTGATTTTTTAACTTGACCTATGGCTATCAACTAAGAATGTGTCTGATTACTTGATGGTTTCATTTCGCTTCTCGCCAATGTAAGCAGTTCGCGAAGAGAGGTGACTAGACGGACAAGACGTACTCAATTTATAGCGTTATCCCAAAACCAAATTTGCTTCACTTGGGTTATATTAGTTGGCATGTTGGGAGATCTTTCAATATAATGGTTTGCATAAAATGCATGCCATGAAATGCATACATGAAAGCACTTGATGTATGATTTTTTACATTTTTTCATAAAATGAATAATGGTTGTCTTAGGTGAAGTGGTGCCCGACTATGATGTTTTTACTTGTTCTTTCATGTCACATCATCGAACATTCATGTTTCATCATCGAAAACCAAGAAGTAAACCTATTTCTTATGTAAAGGCTTATTTCCCGTAGGAATGGGAAGAGATTCAGAAAATAGGTTCAATCGAAATTTTCCACATCTGATAAATATGCCGAAAGGTTATTACCTAATTTTTTTATTGTAACGACATGTTGACAGCAAAGCGTTACACAACGAGTAATGGAACCAGTCTGTGGAATCAATACATTTTTAATAGTGTCCACAAAATACATAAATCATCCGAATTTCTTCACTATATTTTAAATTTCGAGAACTATTTGTCGCAAATATTAGGCAGGCAGACAGGTAGACAGGTAGACGGACAGGAAAGGTAGAATCGATTCAGAAAATGATTCTGAGTAGATCTGTACAATGAACAGTTTATCGTTATAAAAAAGAGTCCATCCAGATGGAAGATATATCGGTACAAACTTAATACACACTCCACCGCAAGTGTTGTACTGCATAAACCGCACAGCCTGTATTGCTACGAAACTTGCAATCCTTAATACGAGATATTAGTTAATGTCACCTATGGAGATAAAGACTGATGGAACATTTAAGCAAAAGTAAGTATATTTTGAAGATATATATATTCACATATATACATATAATATATATGATCGCATTGTCGAACTACACTGACAATGACAACATTGACGCTATTCTTACATATCTGGAAACAAAGTCAAACCGTAAGACTTGAATATTTTTTCTTAACAAATTTTATAGCAAATAAATGAATTGTTTTCTTCCTTTTCCTTCTATTAATGAAAATAATTGTAATTGAAAAACAAGAAATGCCCAGCTGTGTGGCCAAGGGTGTCAAAGAGTTAAGCCCTAATGGATTAACTTATCCCTTAATGCTCTCTTATTTTTCCTTCTTTATTTTTGGAATTTTATGAACTATCAATCTATCGGCAGTTGCATGTTCTTTGTAATGTAATTGAAAGGAACTTTTAGTTCCTCGATGTTTATCTCCTTAATGTGTGATAGGAATTCGATAACGATGTATTTTTGAATTACTCCATGTGGTTGTTTTTATTACTTGTAAAATTTGTAAAGTAAATATCAAATCAATACATATACGAGATTTGTTATAACAAAGTCACAATGGAAATAAACAACGTACATATATTATAGACATATGTAGGATTAGTTCAAAGCATGAGGATATAAACAACTTAACTCTTAGCAACTGAACACAATAGCATATAAATCAACGAAGAATTTTATGAAAGAAGCGATCTTCTTCGACCCTTAAATACCTTACTTCAACTGTATTAGTCGGAAGCCTAATCGATATATAAAAACTCTTATACGATTTATTTGTTCAATTTTGTGTATGTGATGTTCGTTTACGTGCTGTACGTAAGTCGCTTGAGCGTGTTCGCAAAAACAAGTTAAGAAAGTGACTTTTTCACCGTTTACAACCTTTTCGCAGAATACAGATTTATATACAAATATCATAGATCAAGAAAATTTCTGATCAATGGTTTCGTAAATCAGTGGGTCGGCTATAATTTTGCTATTGATATAATAAATTTTAGGAAAACTTTGTCAGACTTATGAATGGCTGGCCGTGTCTATTGTCTTGGAAAGATTCAAAAACAATTAAAAATCGATTAGCATTCTTAGCATAGCTAAGATTCACACAAACCTCCACATAAACATGATACACTCTTACCATTAGCGTTATAAAATATAAGGTGTTCTAAATTGATGATATCATCACTATAAATAACACAAACCAAAAAAACCAAAAGAAAAATGGAAACAATTGAAAAATAATGTGAAAAGAAATGCTGACAAATGCCCAATAATTCGGTTTTAAGTTTTACAAGAAAATATCGCCTCAGGATATTAATACCGATGATTTAAAATATTATAGTTCAAAGCTGCAATAAAGAATGAATTACTCTCAGCGGCGCCGTCTTGCTAAATCTAATATAAACGTTTTGTCAGTATTTATACCCTTCAGCACTTGTGATAGGGGCTATGTTAAGTTTGTGCGGACGGTTACAACAGCCAGAAGGACTTGACATAGGCCCACCTATAATTACGCGGATCGAATCAGAAACATTTTCTAAGCTTGTCTGTCCGTCTGATGTCTTTCAACAGGTCGTAATCTTCGAGATATTTTGATCAAATTTGGCACACCGGCGTGTTTTGGCCAAAGCACGAACGTTATCCAATGATGAATCGGATCGAAACACTTTTTCGAAGCCTAATTTTGTAAAGATAATATATAATAATAGTATTTTGGGATTCTAAAACTTTGGACCCTACGGGGCAATTGCTTGAGGCCCTTGCCTTGTTATCGTTCCTACGGAAACTGAGTCTTGATTTGGTAAAAGGGCCGAATTTTCAATACTTCTTGACAAAAGTTCGTTCATAATAATAATGTTACATAAAAATTAGTCTTACCGAATTTGAACCAAGGATGTCTATTTTTTGGATCCCAAACCATTTAAGGGTTCGAATGAAAAATACGGCTTTATATACCAAAACGGTATAATTTTTAATATCGTGTGATGAAAATTTGTCCTAAGTAAATCTGCAAATAGGGAATTGGATCACATAAATCTATTCTCTTGACCGCACTACATATAGGGGCTTTCACGAAAGCAAAGGCTTCTATGGCGACAAAGCCTAATTTGTGGTTTGTTATGACAGAAGATTACTTGGGAAATAAAAAATCTTTGACAAGGAAATTAAGTTTAAGGGGTCGCCACGTCAGTTGATCTTTTGGGTATCTTTCAATATCAGGGCTTTCATGAAAAGTACGCGTTCACCTTAAAATAGTGTATAGGTTTTAGTATATAATTTAGTAAACGAAATGGGGTAAAAGAGGTAGGGTATCAAAAGATCGGTCTTGCCGAGCCATAGCCCTCTTATTTGTCTTATGTTTATTATTTATTCCACTTTATAATAGAAACTTTATTTAAATTAACTAACTGAAGGAAATTATCTCACACAACTTCATCTTCCGCGGGCCCTAACTGAGTGCCATTTTTTCATAAAAAGTATCTATCTCTGCAATAGCTTATCCGCAAGATTTCAACTACGCTGCGCAAAACAATTAAATTTAAAATCACTCTACCAGATTTCCTTAAGATTACTAGAGGTAATGTAGGTTATAAACGCACATCCTATCTATTGCCACATTTTACTTTACGCATATACTATATAATATTACATAGTATTGTGTGACAGGTACATGCTCATGTCTATGCAGTATTTTTTGTACTCCTGCACTATAATAATAAGACTTCATCGTTTTGTACGCGGAATTGTTCAACTAAAGTAAATAAATAATTATGATAAAAAAAGAGAAATAATTGAGTGAGTAAAATAAAAAGGGAATAAACAGAAACATAACCGACTAAGCCATCTTGGAAGAAGTGAAGAAATATAGAAAATATATATATTGTTAGCGCGGAACCGTTTAATCCTCTTTAAAGAATGATGATTTATAGAATGGATGATGACTTTTTCCGATAATCTCTTACCACAGCTTAATAGTTATTCAAGAAAGGTATTGCATCCTCTCTTAAAACAGATCGATATCGGGTGGGCTTAGGCTTCAGCTTTCTACTATGGTTTGTTCTATTATGATTATTGCGTTAAATACAAAATCCGGTTTTGATAACTATTTCTGCATGTTACAACTGGAACGATAAAATTTATACATACAGAATATCCAGCATTTTTATATTATGGCAATACACCATTTCTGCTGCATAACACGTTATGGGCCCAATCACGACTCTCGTGTTTTATATTATTTTTAGAAATCTCAAACAACGCCCGTCAAAATTTTCATGTCGGTTCGGTCAATTCTTTTAGAAGAGTTGCAATGTTTATAGGGGGCATTACTTCTATTATTTCCGTAACCAACGTCTAAAGATGGTAGGGAAACCTGAGAATTGATCTCAATAAAAAAGGTGAAAAAGTGTAGTTTTAACGGCTATCCGATATCTTAACGATTTCAAACGGCAGCATATTCAACATTTTAAATGAAATTTTGGGCGTGAGCAAGCTCTCTTACACATGCACACCGCGTTTACGCATGAAAAACGGCCTTGTTTGCTGGCTAAATCCTTTAAATAATCCAGAATGATGTGAAAGCGTACCGCTACGAGTGTTTGAAATTTCATGGGGGGACGAAACCTTCGCAACTATTCCATAACATTTTTTGCTTTTATTTACTTAATAGATGCTCTGAACCTGCGAAAATACGTGGAAAAAATTTCATTGACTGGGAAATTTTTTTGCTTAAAAAATTTTGGCTTCTCCCAAGCATGTCTCGGTGAGCGCCTATGAAAAGAAGTCTAATGGGAAATTGTAGCCTAGTATGCTGATGATGATTTTTCACTTCTCTAATATGGTAATAAATATGTTAAGGGAGTGCTTGTGACCGCTTAAAAGTATTCCCAAACAAAAGTAGGTTATGGTAGCTACAGGAAGACGATCATTGAACACATGAATGAGGCTGCAAACGTTTCGAAAGGAATCTGTGTTTATGCCAACAAGTAAAATATTTGTAACCAAGTTCTTCATATTTATTTTAAGTCCAAGGGAAGGAGAACTAATTTTTGAACGTTGAAGGGTATTTTTAAGGTTCTGGGATTGCAGACTAATTGTAAAAATTAATAGAAAATTAATTATAATAAAAAATCCCGTTCATAACATATTTGTTTGATTTTTTCATACGGCACAATATCTATAAAATGAGTTTTTCAACTGCAATACGTAGGGAGCATTTCGTTGCATAAGTTGCTTCAAACTTTATTTATTAAAAAAGACTCCCTCTCCTTTATCGAAAAGAGGACGTTTTCATTCAAATACTCGCCAGTCACACAGACATCAATGTTGTTAAAATTTTCTACTTGCTTCATAAGATATGAGTAAGTGATTTATTTTTTTGCACTCATCGCCGAAGGATGTTTTTTTTTGTGACGCCGTTTGAAGCAAGCTTCAGAGACCCCATAAAGTAGATATATTTTTGCTCACAAAAATTGAGAACACCTTGTTTTTCGCTGTTTTTTGCCTGTTACTCGTAAAGTGCAACACATATACATTTCTACAAAATTATTTCACAAAAATAGGGAAAAGCATTCACGCTCACCCACTATTGTAGTTGCCTCCTTTTGAAGCGGTCCACCGAAACTAAAAGACTAGACAACGATGATGTGAACATCAACTGATTATATCATCAGTACCCTTTAAAATACTGTAAATTTTTCTAGTGTACAGTCATTTCGTATTGGAAGCATTATTTTTTGTTGTGTTAAACGGTTCGCTGGTTCGGAAAACAGAACAATTATTTTAGTAAATGACAAGCACGTTAGTTAAAACAAATGTCTTTTCATCGTATGGGTAATTTAGGTTAAATCGAAAGAAGTCATTTTAAAAAACCTAACTGTAAGAGCGAGGAGTAAGTAGCCAGTACGCGCTATCATGCCATAAGTTGCTCGAAGCTGAAAACCATTTTGACACGAGAAAGACTGCTACTGCTCAAAGTAGATTATCGCTTAAAGCAGCCGAAAGCCGAGTTTTTGAATTTCGTAAAAAAAAAGGGTAAGAAACCTATAGCAATGAATTTTAAAAGAATTTTCTATTAGTTGTTATGACCAAATTAACCGAAAAATTAATAAATACATCGTTATAATGGTAGGAAAATTGAAAACAAGTACAAATAACGCAGTCGGGAAACGCCGACCGTTATACACAGTACAACACATTTTCACTTGCACGAGGTGGGGTTGAAAAAGTAGCCATAGGTAAACCAAATTCGATATTTTGTTTCATGTAATGAATTTTTTAAAATAAGAATAAGAAGATAGCGTTCGAAGGGAAGGTCCAATCTAATCCATTTTCACCAGGATTTATCATCGAGTCAAAGGCTTTCGTTAGTGTATCAAAATTTATCAATCCCATCTCTAAAGTTGCGAGGTGCAGGTCGAAAAAAAGTCCGGCATGGACAGACAGAAAAGCTTAAATCGATTTTAAAGCGGTCGTTGCAATAAAAGATGAGTCTGTACATAAATCCTAACCTAATATAGAACAAGTGGTGTTTCTCCCTCACTCTTTTTATCTGAGTAGTATATAAGAAGTAGGCGTATTGAGCGAACTATCAAGTCTTTTTAAATTCACATTTACTTAAGTGTTAGAATAAACAAAAGCAGCTAATTACCACGTTACACTACTTTCAGCAATATTGATATCATAACCTTAGTATATTGCTTATTATTGACTACACGCATACTACTTCTCTTGCTTTTATTGCCTTTGAAGCTAATGAATTCCAGCTTTACTGTCGCCGTCGTTGTCTGAATTGCTTGTTTTCTGCTTAAGTATTGAATTGTGTACATGGGTGATTATATTGGACAGACAAGCCCAGATTCTCTCAAACAAATATGTTTATAAGTTTCTATAGTACGTGTAGGCAACTCAAAGAAGACCGTAAACAAATAAATATCTTGAATCGAAGAAATACAAGCGTACATAATACGACATGTATGCATGCATTTCAAGTAGATTAAATACAGTTGTTTGCACAAATGAGAAATCAGATTCCCTAATGTATTATATAGTGGAAGATATTAAACATGTAAAACTATTTTCTATCCTTTTACTGTATACATGTTGTACATGTAAATGCAAGCTCAAGTGGATATGTATGTAAATATGTTCGTGTTTTGGAATATATTCAAATCCTCTTTTCATTGAATGCCAAATCAATCACATGTTAATACACTTTTTTATATATGTACATATATATGTAAAAAGAAAGTAAAGGATGTTGGATCGGTTCCACATTTAATACAAATTGAATTAATTACTGTAGCTCTTGTCGGTCGGTCATTCGGTCGGCTGTTCGGTCGGTATCATGCCTGATAAATATTCTACTATTGCATATATCTACCGTACATTTACATATACATAAAAATACAACAGTATGAGTGTACATTTTTAAGATATCTATATGTAAATCGGATATATAAGTGTATAAGTGTGCTTTAAAAGGTGCTATTCAGTTTTATATCTGCAGATAGCCTTGCGAGTGTGCATGTAAAGTAGTGTATTACATAACTACGCATTGTACATATTGATGTGAATATATGCAGGGCCATAAAAGCAATATATTTGAAGATGACAATCTATGTGAAGATATCTAAGTATAAGAACAAGAGAAAATATATACTCATCGATTATATTATCAATTGATATACGTACTTTTGCATGTTCATGTGTCATGTGTCATGCATATACATACATACATACATACATACATACATACTTACATACACAGCACATGCAATTTCAAGTGAAGCAATAAAACAGCAATCGTATATAAAACAATGTAAAGTTTACAAAAAAAAAGCAAAAGAAAAAAAACAAACACTTGTGCATCTTTCAAATGTTCGTTCGCAATTACACTTATACTAAGATCAGTGTTTTTGTAGTAGTTTTGGAGCTTTATGCATTAAAATTCACTGCGCTCCAATTGAGCAGTGAATTTATAATGAAAACAGTTAAAGTTCGCTATACCGAACCCCAGTTTCAAATTTAATTAAAAAGGAAGGGATTCAAAATTGAATCGAACGTTCGGCTACAAATTGCGATTTGTGTGTCTATTATAAGCAGAGTACTTTCGCTTTTAAATTTCATCTGCAAAAGATTCATACAAATGGTAATATGTGACTCAATAATATTTATAATAAGGATAACTGTCTGCATTGGATGGATGGACACACTCATGGTTAAGAATTTAGTTCAGAGTCTTGGACTGGTAGCTATCAAATAACTAATAAGAGTTCTGTAGCACATATAATTTTTGACGTTACAATGGAAAAGACAAACTTAATATATCGTAAAAATTATAAATGTTTGATAAAAGAATTGCATTTAAGAATGTAAAAAACGAAAGAAAGAGTACGAAGAAAAGAACAAAACGTTTACAAAAATTAATACTATTTCTTGCCGAAAAGAAATTTTTTTCTCGCGCATAAAAAGACTGATATTTTAAATTTGTTTTTGTCTTCTCAAATACCGGTTGAAAACATGCCAGATATGAAGTTGGAACAAGAATTTCGTAAAGGTAGTTACTCTAACCATTTAAAGTACACATAAATATCTTAAATATCTTTGGCTACAACAAAATCAAAATGTAAATTATATTTTCGGACACGAAGAATATCATTATTATTTACCCTACTACATCTAGAAGTTCAAAACAACATAAAAAAGGATAAGAAATCCGATGACATGCTTTTTTTTGTCGATCTAGAGGCTAAATGTAAATAAAACTCCGTTTGGCCACTAATCTGTTTCTTTTGAAAAAAAGAAGGCTCGTACTCGACGCATACACGTATTAACGAATACGCCTATAGAGACGGATCTGAAAACTTTAAAGCATTTTCTTCGTTCAATTAATGAACTATATCTAACAGATGTCGGTCTAAAGTTTGGCAAAAGTATTTATTCATTTCATTGGTTTGGTAAAATAGCGTTTACACGTACCTAACGCCGTTACAGTTTCAAAGGACATCTGTCGGAAATATTGTTTTTTTTTTTTTCATTTTTATTTTCGTGATCGTGTTTAGTTGAAATTAAAAATATGCCGAGCAAGATATGATTTCAGTTTTGTAGCGCTAGTCAAATGTAACAAAATAACGCCATGTTTTATTCATGCTTGTTTTGTTAGGCGAAGAAAGCGAGTGAGTTGTGCAAAGAGCTATCTATATATGAGTAAACATCAATTGCATGACGTAAGGCACTTAACAATTGCAAATCAATTGAAATAATCTGTGAATTGGCAAAAAGCTCGATGTCCCACTTTCTTATGAATTGAAGGAACTCATTTAAAATAATAAATTTATATTCACGGTATTCATCTCAAGTTCAATGCAGTCGATTCTCGTGTAAAATAAATCATCGCCTGTAGTAGTTTCATATGACAACGACCTTAACTTAATCATGATAGATAGAAAGAAAAGAAGGAGGTGCGTCATGTTATCCCACTCCTGGCACTCTTAGTATCATAAAAATCTTTAGTGTATTCCAAACAACTTTGAAAAGAACAACAGAACGGTCAAAAAGCAATGATATGCTTCTTCTTATGATAAGATATCATAAGATAGAAAGTCCCATAACTTTTTGTAACCATTTATTTGGAATTTTCCAAGACTATTTCAATGATAAGTATTATCGTGCTTCCACTGTTTGTGTTGCTTGCTGATAATTGCTTGAAATACTGCATAGCCGCTACATGATTTCTTCTTCTCCTTCTTCTCTTACTTCCTCTTTAATACTAGTTAACAAAGCTCGACTACATAAATGTGGGCAAGTTGGATTGGATGCGGCATATTTCTTGAGTTCCCTCCAACGTAAAAGTCTTTACAAAAGATAAACCTTTGTAATAATAACAAGGACGACCTCTCAGTAGTATTTTTTGTTGAAAAGTGGTCCATAATAGTGATATGTGCCAAATTTGGTGGTGTTTTGTGCTTCATTTGCAATGGGTCTACCTTTAGGGGTGAGTAAAAGAAAGGTTTCTCTTCTTTTTTTTATATTTGTTTTTGAGCGGCTGCTTAAACATTCGCGTAAAATGCTTGTGTACACCTTTTAGCCATCGATTTGAAGTTCTTTTCTTTTTTCTTTTTTCTTTTTTATACCACATTGATATATGAGGCTAGGCTACGAATTATACACGACAATATTTTGAGTGAATTCTGTTATTCGAATTTGCCCGTTTTGAACAACTGTGGAAGAATTTGCGATTTCATCGCGACCATTTTCTAATTTAATTTGTGCGTGTATGCCACTGCCAAATTGGTGTTTCTATGCTTCTGATGTACTAGAGAGATAATTATGTATGATAAAAGTAATATGCTTTCATCTTCATACTCTCTAACACTTGTGGTAAGGTAAGGGTAAGCTTGTAACGAGTTCAGGAAGGATCACCTTTTATGATATCGATCGAATCAGAATCATTTTCTTATTTGGTTTAAGCGTGTCTGTCCGCCTGTCCGTCTTGTTATGCTATGTTCAACCAACAGGTTACAATTTTTGAGACCTTTTGATAAAAAATTTCTACACGCTATTGAAAATGGTTCGGATCGGACGACTTTTTCGACCACTGATTTCGAAAACTCGTTATGTAAATACCTGCAAAATGGTGTATGGTATTTAACAGTGCGCCATGCCCCATCATAGTCTTTTTATTTTTGACTGTTCTTTTGTTGTGAAAGCGTACGGGGCAAAGAAACCAAAAACGTAAGCTTAGGATTCTAGATTTGTAAACCAAATTTCTTTACTAACTTATAAATAATTCCATCGGTGTTTATTATATTTACTGATTACATCTAAAAAGTTTCTTATTCGATTTGTTTCTTCGATATTTAATTCTTTAAATTGTTGCTGTAGTGTAAAAAGCGTTTCAATTCTCTGCTTGAACTTTGAATATATACTTAATGATTATTGTACAATAATATATCTCGCCCGCGTGTGCGTGTATGCGTCCTTGTGTATGAAGTAGCAATATTGACAATAGAAACAACTAAAACGACTAAGACGACCATCGACACATCTGATACATCTGTAAAAGGAAATTTAATTAGCACTCACTCTCACCTGCACTTCCAAAGCATGATAAGCTATAATTAGACCTAAAAGAATCACAGTCGAAACCGATATTAATGTTTTAAGCGCCGTGGAATAAAAGGATGCCTGAAAGAAACGCGAGACGTGAGGAAAATAGAATAAGAGGGAAGAAAAATAATAGAATTAATTCATTATGACTCCCGTGTAAATAATATATAAACATAAAAAAAAAAAAAAAGGGGGGGAAGTAAGTATACAATTATCGATTATACCTTTGTGTAAACGCCAGCGCTGCTTAACTCATTCTCTATAACCATCACAATAATGCCAAACATACCCATGACCAAAGCGTAGTCACTGATGCGTTTGCGTTTCTCGAATAAAGCTTTACGTTTCCCAAGTCGATAGCCGACATTGGGTTTGTGTTTAGTGGAATTTGTCGAAGGTTTTCGGGATGTATTACCGCCAGTTAAAGCGCGTTCCTCCATATACCTGAAAATTTTAAAAATCGTACAAAGAAAAGACCTCATTATGCATGAATTTGGAAAGATTTAATAAATTTATTTTATAGGAATCCCTGTAAGTGACTATAAACAGTAGATTCTTTTTATAGTTTAGGCTTAGTGTAATTTGAACTTTATTGCATAGTGAAATTAAATCTTTGAATCAGTTATCAAACATGTTTCTATATCTATGATTGTAGATAAGTAGTATAGTAACCCTTTGTCATACGACCTATAACAGCCAGAAATCCGCGCTGTAATCTCTGAATTTTCAGAAACAACTTTCATCGCAACTACGCTAAGATAATCCAATCATTTTTGTTAGTTTACGCGTCTATTTGCCTCTTTCCGAGATTCAATATGAATAATAGCAACAATTATTTGAAAATATTTTCCTTGTTAAGTAATAACAGTGGAGAAGATATAGTTTGGCTAAAGTCAAGCCAAAGAGGCAAGGGTCATAAAGTAGAAATTGCTCTTCACATGCATACGAGGGCCATATAGTCTCATCATTATTCTTATAGTGTGGCAAGGACGAGTTTAAATATTGGCTCTGTCAATTCAAAGGTTCATTTACAAGTCCCAGTAACTATGTCATGTATAAATAAGCCGGAGGTTATATATATGTAAGAGTGATGATGATATTGTTAGTGATAGTGATTATGATAAGGATAATAACTATAGTGATAACTATAACGGCAATGATAATGATAATAACGATAACCGTAATGATGATGATAATGCTGATGATGTAATAGTAATAATAACAATGAAAGTGATAATGTCATCATGACGACAATGATAATGATAATGATAACCATAATGATAATGGCCATGATAGTAGTAACGATAATGATAAGGGTAATGATAATAATAGCCATAATAGTAATGATAACAGCAATAATGTTTAATGTTACTGATAATGATAATGTTAATGCTAATGATGAAGATAGTGATAATGATAATGCTAATGATATTGGTAACTGATAATAATAGTGATAATGCAAGTGGTTACGAATTTGTTTTATGAACGCCTTTTTGTCTCTCTTCTAAGCTACGAGTAGATCAAATGTCCAATTCCAATTCTATCTTCATCTAAATTTCTGGATATTCCCAATTTTCTGCGCAATTAGTCATTAAAAACGATTCAGTTCGCCTTATTGTCTGGCATTCATCGATGGCTATTCGAACGTTTAAATGAACGTTTGCCAACTAATTTGATTAAGAGTAGAATTTTTCTTTCTTTGTAATAATAGTTCAGCGTGTTTTATATTCAGGAACCCGAACTTGAGCGTATGAACATTTAATAAATGTGTCCAACAAGCTATTGCAAATCTTATTGAATCAAAGGAATTCAGTTTTCGTATTGTTTGCTGTAACTTTAGAATTTGTTACAACAGATTGGCAAACAGCTGGATAACTCGTTTTGGCACGGCACGTTAATCATATTACAAATACGTATGTGTTGGTTGCATACGGAACTAGAGAATAAATATGTTCTTATCCCTGAATGGTAAATTGAAAAAGAAAAGCATTAGCAAAAGCGAGCAGGTGTTTATGAGAGGTGTTTATAAGTGACCTTAACACTTAACACTGCTCTGAAATACCGATTTGCGTGCAGCAAATATTATGCTCAAACTGTTCAAATAGTTTTCTTAGGCAACGGCTTAAACAAAAGCTTTCCAAGCAATAAATTTTACAATTATTTTTCATAAACTCAATTATAAATCAAAAAGTGAAATCAAAGAGGAAAAATCCTCCTTTCGTTTCTATAAAATGACATAATATTTTACTGCAAAAGCTTGCATGCAAGGAGTTTATCACAGCAAAATGTTTTTTCAAGGGCACAGTTTTCACATACTGATGCTGCACATACATGAATGTGTCTAATATATGTTATATATCGTATATACATTTTGTAGTTTCGAAGTGGAATGCAAAGAATGTTGGTCTTTTTACACATTCGCAAGCAGACGTTTCCACTGAAATATAACTTGAACTTAAATTCATTATTTGTCGACTACGGATGCATTGGTAGAGATTTCAACATACAAATATCCAAATGTACATATGAAGGAGCTTTTGTTTGTTCACATGTTTAACAAGGAGTCCGAAACAAGCCCGAAAAGTATGTCTGCCTTAAATATAAAATACAATTTATGCACACCTACACTCAATAATATTTTTTTTTGTATATAGAGTAGATAAATAAATAAATGTTATTTTTTATAGCGGATGTCACACTGGACGGAAATATTGTGAATGTGTGTTATGGTTCTGGCCTAAACAATAAAAAGGATGCTCAAAATAAATGAATGGTAGACCGACTTTAGAATTTAATTTTGCTAACTTCGTTTCAAAATAAAAAAGACGGAACGACAATCTCTCTGATTAAAAAACATGCAAAAAGCCCTGTTCAACAAATCAACATCACAGGCTATAATATTCTGATACATTACTGCTTAACTCGAGTTAAGTTATGTTGTCCTAAGATTTTGATTTCGAAATGACTATTTTTCCATAGATTCGTTCAATTAGAAGCTTTGAATAATAATACGATAAGCATAGACATGCTATTCAATATCATCTACGGTTTCAATTTTATAGGACATCGTGAACCTTCAGGTTGAAACATCATTCAATTGAATTCCAGTTGCCAATGCTTTAAGAGGTAGAAAAATATAAGTCTCAAAATGTGATTCGGTAGTGCATACAATTCGTGATACGAATGAACGATTCTTAGTCGAAGCTCGAAAACCAAGCAAATTTGGACCCCTTCTTAGAGACTTGCAATCCTGTCTCACCACACACAAGACACATTAGAATGACGCCTTACAAGCGTGCATCGCATGCAAGCGAAGATCATTTTGGGCCAAAATCAATGAACTGTAGTGTCTATTAAGGTAGCCTTTTGAAAAGAACATCCACAGAAAGCTTGATAGAGCGAGTGCGGTGATATACACGAACTGCCGCTTTCAAGAAAAATGATCAGATTTATAAGATTTTAGCATGTATTGTAGTCCTTAGGCGAGCTTTCATTTTCTCAAATAAAGACCTAAAAAAAAAAAAAACGACAAATTATGTTAAGTGAGGTCGTATAGGGTATTTAATAGTCGCCTTTGCCTAGCCTTGGTATGTTAGCATGTTTAGATGTGTTGAATGAGCTTCTTATCCCACTTAATTCAGGGCATGGAACACTAAAAGTACACAGAAAAGTGAATGGACGAAACCGAGTCTTTCGTTAATCGGACATAACAACTATGGGATTTTTAAAGGCAATTTTTGATTTTTACAATTGGTAGGCAGACTTCTTATCGGTATTAAATTCCTCTAACATACGAATTATTTTATATACATATGTATTTTGTTAATATTATTATATATATTCATATTTTATAATTTTTAAATAAATAATGAAGACACACACACAAGAGACTTACCGGCCAAGTAAAACGAGGCAAAACGGTGGATTGTTCAGGATTCATTTTAGGAAGATCTATAAAGTTCTAAATAATTTTTTTGTTTTTTTTTTTTTTAATTCTAAGGCAAAAAGGGAAAGGTTTTCAATTCTAAGGCAAAAAGGTATAGATAAAGTATTTGTGGTCTACGTATTGGTTTCATACTAATATTAACATAAATATAATAATAAAAAATGTTGTTTAACAAATTCTACTTACTAGATGTGGATGGGAAGGATTTTGGATATACATACATTTCATACCTTGGATAGTCGGTATTTATGCCAACTAACGCCTCTGCTGCTTCTTCGTTGCATCCTGATGAGATCTGTTCCCGATTCGCAATGGAAGGTGTTTTCATCGAGCCAGGAATTGAAAGAGTGGATGCCGGTTTGCGGAGCTGGACGGTGGAAAGAAAAGAGAGAAGGAAATATAAATCAAATTAATATCACTCTACAGATCGATGCAATGCTACGGTGAGGGATGACTTTACTAAATATCATTGCATAAATGCATATACATATACACGCACGCACTTAAATATTTTATCTATTTATTTATTTGTGTGTGTAAGCGGTGTGTGCATGTGGCAATAGTCAATAATTGGCTCATCTTAACGCAACAGCACACAAACACAAAAGCAATGGAAAGCTTGTGTAACAATAAATTTTTGAATTGTATAAAACTTTATTGTGCTTGACAGACATACATGCGGAAAGCGATAGATGCATCTATACCTTGATTTACACGTTCTAATTTTTTTTCTTTTTTTTTTTTTGTTATTACAAAGTTCATATTGAAGGCTTTCAATGAGGAATTAATTGCGATTGTCGACTATCGGACCAATCGGATCACTGTGACTACTTTGGGCAGGGAACTTGGTAGCAGAACGAAACTATTAACCGTTTGCACTCTTGTTTTATTTTCTTTTTATGCCTTCTTTACATACCGGTCCATAACTCCTTAATGAACAATTTCAAATAATTCAGTGTCGAGTCTTTGTAAGGGTTGGTGTAAGAAATACAATGTCGACATATAGTTGATGTAGGAGTGCAAAGAGCTAATATTAAGCGAACCTCGCGACGAATGAGAAGAGTTTTTAAAAATTCTATACTTTTGGGAAGCGTTTATTTAATTGACGAATAAATATTATTGTTTATGTTGTACCCGTGTAAATCGTGGAATAGGTGTATGTATCTCGTGCAGTGAACTAAAACGAGGTCACAAAATATAATTTTAAAGAAGAAAGCAAAGAAAGGAATGACTAGATTCCATAACTACAGTTGACAACTTAAAATTTGTGGTAAAATGTTATATCTACGAATTCATACTCTTTTCGTTGTACAGTAGCGACAGAAATCCATGCTTGCACACCACACCAAACACGCACGCACACTCAAGCACACGTACACACTTAAGTTGTGTGAAAATAAATTAGATAGAGAATCATGCCAATTATGCTCGCACACAAAATGCATGCGTTCGTAGACCGAATAATATATGCACAGACGCATGCACACGAAAATGTACTTAGTTATGATAAACAGTATTGATTTTCATTGCAAACTGAAAGCTTTCGCACCCACTAATGGAGGGCACAAAAACTTGGCCAAACCGCTTGGAACGCACAGAAGAAGTTATCGAAGTGATATATATATATATATATATAACACATTTTCGACATTTGTCTGCTACATCGAGTATAGAATAGTTCAAAGGTTGCGAAGCGAACATCAATCTGCTTCTCTCCGCATTTCAAAAAAAGCCAATTCGAAAGGGGAAATTTAATTTGATCGCATTTTGCCGTTCTTTCGGAATTTTTTATATCGAAAACGAAACATATTATATTGGAAATCACATTTGCTTCTCATTGCCTTCACCAAATCAAAGCTTAAGAGAAATTCTTATTTTGATTTTCTTCATGAATGTTCGTCATTCTGAGCAAAAATGTTATGCATCAAAGATTTTTATTTTCTGCTAAAAATATTAGGTCGTTAAGGACGAAATTGGTAAAAAAAGAGGCAAAATTATTTATTGCATATTGTCGGCACACTTTTGCAATTTAAGCGGCAGCTTGTTCAGGCCGGTGATATAAAACCCTGGCGGACGAGAGTCTATAAATTCCTGGAAGCCAGTTTTACCGCATTATCGGAATTGACAATTTCTCCTATCAAGAAGTTGCCCAAATTGCGAAAGAAGTGGTAGTCAGTGGGAGCTAGATTGTGTGAGTCTGGAGAACGATTGAGAAGTCCCAACTCCCCAATTTTGTAGCGTTGCCACAGTTATTTACGCAATGCGTAGTCTCGCCTTATCTTGCAATAAGATGAGTCGAGCCTGGTTTCATGAAATCGTGATCAACCACACCTGCTAATTATTTTGCACTCGACCGCAATAAGGATCTCTTGGATATACCTTATTCAATGTTGTTCGTTTCTGAGGGAAATTTCTTCGAAACCCTTTGGTGAACCAGGCAACGATAACAACGTGTGCGAAACACCATCATCGACTCAAGCGTACTTAGTCTAATTATGACTAGCAGACGTGAACCTTAAATCAAGAGCAACCTTCATATAGTTGGACATGTTAACAACTAGCTTAAAAGATTCTTTGTGGTTCGTTTAAAAGAAGAGATTCAGTCGCGTTGTTGTCATAAATGGCGTATAATATCCGATATAAAGAACAATTTACTCCACAAAGGGTTTTAGATTTATGCCTTTGCTAAACACTACTAATAATATAAAATATAGATTCGATAATAATAATAATAATAATAATAATAATATTAATAAAAAAATAAAAACCGAAAGCCTTAGATGCTAGTGCTTTAAGACTTTAGTCTTAGAATTTATTCTCTGGCTAAATCTACATAATAATAATAATAATAATAATAATAATAATATAGATTCGATTAACTTCTTTGTTAGACTATGAGGTGAACGAAATTAATAAAATAATTACATAATAAAAATTAAATAAAATTAGGAAATAAAGCCTTTTCGGCATCCAGCATAATTACATCGGCAAGTGTGTAGAAAATAAGGAATGAAAACTTATATGGGCTGACCCTTCTCCCCTGAAGTTCTTTGCCTAACAATCATCTCCATAGATAGTTACTAACAACAATTTTTTTTTTTTTTTGAAATGAAAAATAATAATAAAAAAAATTTGAGATAATAATGAAAATGCCAACCCAAAAAAGAGTACCATACACGGTGAGCAACTCCTACATGAGTTATTTACTGGAAATGTTGTATATGTACTCAAGAAGAGGTGTTCGAGTTCAAAGCACTTCACAGTAAAAGTTTGCCGCTTTCTTTCGAGTAACTGTGGCTTGTGGCAGCACTGACCGATATCAGCTACATTGGCCAAGTCTGATTGAAAGTATTTATGCCATTGGGAGTTTTCCGAAGGATGAAAAAGAATACGAACTATGCCGAAATGGGCCTCCATACATCGGTGCAAGCTGTTAAAAACTGTGAATTGTGTGTGTGTGTGTGTGGACTATACTCCACGTAGACTTGGCGAAGTACAAACTGCATGAGCGAAGGATGTCGACAGTAGAAGAGTGATTGAATTTCTTCAAAGAGTGACAAAAAAATGTTTCCGAACGTTTTGTTTTTAGTTTGTTAGTCTTATATGTATCTTCTGCCGTGTTATGGCATCTAAATTATCAACAATGATGTTTGCAAAGTGGTTAGCTAAAGTTTTTTCAATTTTTATATATAAAGTGTTTTAAGCAGAACGAAAAACTTGCACATCTTAACATGGCGGCTGATGTCTTCAAATTATATAGAATATATTAATAAATCGATCAAGCACAAGTGTGTGCATTTTCATGTACCCATCACTGATATTTCCCCCGCATGCTATACGTTACTGGGGGCATAGCTTTAAGGCTGTTCCCACTTTTGTTCAGGTATATATATATATAGCGTCTTATAACAAGAAATCGCATTTACCCACAGCGGTCATTGCGATATCATTTGACAATTTGAAACTAGGAGGTTTTTTCAGATGTGGACAACATGCTAAAATAAAGAAAGGAAGATTGCCATGATTTCTTGTCTTTCAATAAGTCTATTTTGAACGATGAAATTCATTTTCATCCGAAAACAAAAATTGTCGTGTCTAGCGTTTCGAAAACCCAAGACATGTAGTCAGATTTTTTTTCGATCACCTTTGGCATTGGGATGACGCCATCTTCTGCAGAACTCGTGAAACAATGTCTTACAAAGTTTAAACGAAATTTCTCGTTGAAAACTTCTGCAGTTGCTGATGATGACATTTTACGCTTACTTAAATATTCCCTGGCGGTGGGCATTCACTTATGTAGCTTTTCCCGAACTCATGCATAGTTTGAACTTTGTAACTTCGACTCTTCTACACAATCATCTTAGAAAAAATGAAAACAATTCGAAGAAACTGAAGTCTTGATATTCTATATTATTAGTTGGGGCTGGCAGATTTTTTCCATTCCCTTGCAGATATCAGGGGTTCATTTATAGAATAAACATACAAATTTTTATCGTTATTTCCGTTGCAGTTTATGCGTAACGAGCACTATATAAAATGAAGTTTTTGTGTGTCTTTGATAATAAAAGTTCTCTTAGCTTACGTTGTATTGTGGGGGAGTGATTCAAACGATGTGACCCATTTGAAATAGTCAATATCAACCCGTATGCAAGAAATTCTAATGTAATCGACAAATTTGAAGCAGATATCTTCACTTTTTCGACTTGAAGAATTGCACAGAGAGGGACAAACAGACGGACATGCTGAAATCAATTTAGAATTGGACACTGACCATATATATATACAGTTTATAGGATCTCTGAAGCATTCTTCTGAGTATTGCAAACGTTTTGACAACGTGAACATACCTCCATCCTTTGGTGATGAGTATACAAAGCAGACAGCGTGTCAGCGGATTTTTCAAACTTAATTATGTTCAGCAACGAAGTGCGTTTCCATCTCGATGGTTTGGTTAATCGATAATATGCTCGCCTGTTAAGTTCAGAAAATTCGCGAGGGATTCTTGAAAAGCGAATGCACAACGTATCACTATTGGGCTGCGATTTCGAGGTGGAAGTACTATCAAATCATATATTCGGAAAACGCTTCTGGTCGGGTACTAAGAGCTATCGCTGATTCTTTTATGCTTAAATATTACGACATCAATACCGTACGCCCTATAGCCCGAGAATCAATTCTATTAATAGATGAAAACGTATTAACTTTAAAACTTGCTTGCATTTTGGGACACTTTGTAGTGTATTTATATGCGAATGTAGGAACATTGAATCATACGCCATGCATATAAAAGCGTTGTCGATACAACACGCTATCGCATTGTTTAACCTTGAAAGCGTTTTGCTTACGAAATAGTGATAGTGTCTCAGGCACCGTAATTCATAAATTGAAGCAGATCAAGTAGAAAGTCATTTGCTATGTAACACTTCAACACTCATCGCTTAGGATTATGAAAGCATTGGGGAAACCTTCTAAAAAAAAAGGTGCATTTAGTCCTTTGCATATACACTAAATACCAAAGGTGTCGGAGTTCTTAGACATCGGCATAAGAAGAAATAATTCCCGGATGAAGAGAGAAAAATTATGCATAGACCTTGGATGATATTTATGCCGTTTGTGAATGTGACATGTTATTAGTCCCGTTTGATTTGGAAATTTCAATGTTCAAAAGTTATCTCGCAAAAGCGACACAAATATAAAAAATATGAATAAATTATTGAATGAATGTGGCGTCGAATAAGGAACCGCGGTTAATCTATAGCCAGTTAAGTGCGAAAAGGATCTTAGTAAGCAAAGTAAAGTCCACATTGGCGGCCCCAAAAGACATCCTGCCTATTCTATGGAAGATGTGAAAGGGCATAATTCTTCTATACGTTCTGCTAGATCCGAAGTTGCTATGTCGACATTGCGGTCGTGAGGTATTTGAAAGCAAGATGTGATATCATCCCTCTAATATTTACTTGTTTAGAAGCTAGCTACATGAGTGATTATTAAAATCCACTTGTCAAAGTTTCTTGATCAAAAATTGAATATTCGTGCATGAACCGGTTTCGTTATGATACTTCTCATATGACGCTAAACGGTTTTGAAGTATTTTTTAGACGACTACTATTGTGTAGTAATAGTAAGACTCCTCTTTCAATAGAAAGCCATTCAGCAAAAGGTTTAATTTTCAATGAGAACTGAAACGATTTAGCAAAAAAGAAAATGCCGGTATAAAATTGGAATCACATGGGTTTACTTTTTGGACCCCAACATATATAGACGTTATCATGAAAAGGGGGAGAGAGTGCAGCTTCTAGTTGTTTATGAGGGAATCGGAAAATAATAGATTTTTAGGAAGCAAACTAAATTTTCTAAATTTGGATCACACCATGTAATGTTTTGGGCATCGTTTGGGCGTATGCGCGCTATCATGCGCACCTTTATGCCTTTGCATCGACATAATGTGTAACTTTTGGTATATAATTACCAAAAGGAGTGGTTAACTGCATCAGGCGAAGTAGTGTAGGACGTCTAACGGTCGGCCTTGCCCGACTATAATATTCTTGCTTGTTCTGTTCTATACAATTATTACTCAGAAAGAACGACGTCGTCATGTAAGATCTTGAACAGGTTATCACACAAACGAAGATGTGAAAGATATTCGAAATTTTCATTTTTTGATTGGACCCTTAGGTCCAATGCTTGCATTAGTATTGAGGACCGTTAAGAAAAGAAGCCTACAAATAAATTTTTTCCTTATTGAATTAAACACACTTTTGCGCTGACAAACGTGAGCTCAGCAAACTGCTCATCCTATTCCGTTATTCGTCCTAATCACGGCGCTTTTGTATTGTATTTTTAGTAAAGTTCTTGATATTAATTTCCATAAGTTACAAATGTTAGATATGCGCTATAATAAGTATCCTTTGAAGAAAATAAAAAAAAGAAAAAAACAAAAATCAACCATTTTATTGTCAAAACTTTCAAACGCTAGTCTTTTTTTTTTAACAAAGTTTTTATTCACATTTAAATCTTCAAGACTCCTAAGATTCAACAGATTTAGCATTACTTGTCGAATTTAAATTTTGTTTATCGTTAAAAAAAAGGAAGGAAGAGAAAACTTAAAATGTAAGAGTGTTGGGTTTCAAGCGATTCGAGCCAAAACAAAGATAACCTAGTTTTTCTTTCTTTCTTTTGTTATTTTTCATAACAAATTCAAAAAGTTTTCTATGATATATAAAAATATTATAATAACATGACGTCGTGTTTCGCTTTTGAATGCAAACAGTTATCTATACTTTTTAAAGCACTCTTTAATATATATGTGTATATATTTTAAAAAATAAACTTCCCTTGTGCAAATGTATTTTTATTCCATTCTAAAGCAGATATGCAGAAGCAAAAATTTCTGCTCGAAGTACTTAACAAAATATCAAGCATTTCCTCATAGGCAACCAATGCACAACTTCTTCATAATTAAAGAGGTGAAATTCCGCTCTACTTTAGATTCTGTAAGGCATCATCAGGCGTTCACCAATCCTCTTCAATTCATTTCATCGCATATCCGACGAAGAACTTAAACAAAATGATGGCAGATAACATCAGACTAAATTAGTTAATAACCGTAAAGTTTAATGTAAATTGATATAAAATAATTTTTATTACAGATCACATATTACAGATTCCCTAAACGAAATTATGTCACTCTCTATGATAGAAAGAAAAAACATATCTTTTCATGGAGAAAGAGCACCTGCAGAACTACCATATAAGTAGTGTTATAGAGTGTCATGAACTTCTCCACCAACTTGTCATGTTACGTTTTTCCGATCTTGACCGAGCATTTCTGGAAAATGAGAATCTTTTACTAATATAACCGAAAAACTCCTACATACCAATAAAAAGAAAGCTCTCACATGGAAGGCAGAGTTTCCCTCATTACATTTCTGTACGAAAAATTTTGAAATTTGTATACCGTGTAGCAGAAGAAACGTGATCTTGATATGCTTGCTCTTCTTATCCTAACCGTGTTTATGTTCGCGACAAATTTATGTTTTTCAAAAAAGTTAAATGTGCGAAGCTCTGAGGCAAGGCAAGACAAGACTAATGTTAAGGATAAAACCATGCTTCTCAGCGCATACAAGCCAGAAAGTTTTCCAGTGCAGAAAGAAAATGAAGAAATAAAAAAGTTGTAGTGGCCCACTGTGATCGCTAAATAGCTTACATCTTCCTATAACTATATAGGGACTATAACATATAGGGACTTTTCAAAATAAGGCTTTGTGTGGGAATTGCTTGAAAAAGTGGTCCGATCCGAACCGTCTTCAATAGGGTGCGTCCTTGTGCTAAACAACGTCGGTGTACTAAATTTCATCAAAATATCTTAAAAATTACGATCTGTAGATTGGACGTAAGTAAACAGGACGGACAGATAGACGGACAAGCTTAGATCAACCCGGAAAATGATTCTGCATTGAATAATATAACACATGAGATAATTGTGGAGAGCATATTATTATGACAGAAGCTCTCTCATATTGCTGATGATGAGCTGTAGGCCTGAGATTAGGCTGACCGTTATTATCTATAATTGGTTTACTAAATCTTATTTCAATGACTTTCATTATTTGCAAACTATGCTAAGCACACTCTCTTATTTGACTTTATGAGAATAACATTAAATTCACATATAAGTTAAGTGGATTTCCTTTGCATAAGTTGATGTTAAGGAATGAATAAAAAAGCAAAGCCAACGTTCTTTAGCAAGGACTTCTCAACAAAGTCGAACAGGCTCTTGCGAACAATAAATTATTTAAATCGATTTATTGCTGACCATAGATATAAAGAACGATTAATATTATGATTATTATTATTATTATTCTATGTTGCCCACAAGTTAGAGGTTATCTGACTTTATTCATTTGTTTGTAACACTTAAAAATGCGCATCGCAAATGGTGTGAATTCGTTCCATCTCTACATGTGTGCATATACAAATACATATTAGATGCAAGAAAAACTTTGTGGCGAATTTTTTTCCTATACAATGGAGATATGGACGTTGAAGAAGGCTGACGTGAATAGACACAAGAAGCTTTCGAAATGTGAGTACATCGTAGACCGTTAAAGATACCATTGACAGAGAAAAAAAAAAAAATCAGGCAAGATCGGGCATTATTAATAAGTATAAAACACATATTCACACTACAAGGGAAAATCGTAGAAAGTTCTGATAGAGACACAAAACGAGCATCTTGGCCTCGCAACATACGCTAATGGACGTGCGTAAGCAGTATGGGACATTTGCTAACAGCTACAAGAAATCGAGAGTTTTTTTCTGAAAATGGTTAGAAACATAAAATAGGACAACTTAGTCTACTTATGCGGACTCTTGTACACGATTAAGAATATTTCAATACATATATATTATGCAGATCGTTTTGAACTTTTAAATAAAATACCAACTTGTGAGGTCACAAACCTCCGATATCGTAGAAGTAAATCAAGAAGAAGATTACAATCGTCAAGTGACGAGCACTACTCGAATGCATATGAGCGATTGGGATTAATTAAATGCATTGCGACTATTAGCTTTAATCATTTCAAACAATCTAATAGAACGTACGCAATGGGCTTTCATTCTTTGCTCACGAAGTTCGTCAACTGCGGCTCACTAAAGACTTTTCCATTTGCAAAAACATGGAAAACTAAGGTTAAGCTTGATTTAATCGCACAAACATTTCACATAGTTAACATGCCTTCAATAGAGTAGCTACAAACATTTGCTCCCTTAGCCTATCTCTCTCGCAACTTTATTGCCTATGAAATATTTTGGAAGAGGAAACTCATTTATGGATAAACGTTAAATATCCTCATTAAATATGGATTCGAATCAGTTTTTTTTTTTTGTTTAAAGAACCGAAAAAGATTTAAATTTATTATAATTTCATAAGAGGAATGACAAACTTTAAAATTCGCTTGGATACGTTTACGACAGTAAAACTGTAAAGTGGCTGTCATTCAATGCATTCGCTTTTAAAGTACGTACATCTCATTTCCTTTCTCTTACAAAGTTTTTGATGTAAGGTTATGTTATGTATGTATGTAGACTTGTGTGTGCGTGTCTGTGTATGTAGTTGTCAGAGTTATCATTTTGACATTTTCTCGAAATTTCGCTTTTTAACAAGATAGACAGGACTGGAAAAGGAATCTAATTGAATGTGCACATGTTCGCTCATTATTATTTTCATTTCAATTTGAGGGCACAGTTGATACGTGTAACCCTTGCCTTAGAGGGATTAACATAAACGAAAATCAACTTCGAAAACATGGAATGCCTCTAAGAAGTTAATACATACCATAACTCTTTATGGTATAATTTACATAAAAATTTTATTATAGTGTACAAGTAGTACGTGCAAGTTTTTGCTTGTCTTCTACTGAAGGTGAGGTTAGCAGGATTGGACAGCAAAAAATGATTTTCGGTATTCGTACATACATGATGGTATACTAGCATGATATCATTCATATCTACAATAATTTGAAGGCAGGTTGCACATACATTTATTTATAGCTATCAGTTTGGGAGCGATTGTTAAAAGAAAAAGAGAAAAAGGAAAATTCACTAGTGAGGCCAGCAAAGAGATGCTCAAAGTTTACGCTGTTGAATGTTTAAAAAAGTACGCGTTTGCAGGTGTATGGAAAATCTGACATTCTGAAGATTTGCCGCCCAAAGGTGACATACATTCTACCCAATCAATATGAAATAAATTTCGTCGAATAAAAACAGTCGAATAATTTAAACTAATGCTTTTAAATGATCATTATGTTAGGGACGGGGGGCTTACAAGTTAAATGTATCTTACATGCATCAAAATTGAAATTGACTTAAAACAATCTTAGCAAATTCATGAGTTTCTCATAAACATGAGGAGTTTTATCTAACACCAGAAATATTCTCTCATAAGGCACCTTTAGATGCGGTGAAATTATTCGAGAACGAGCACAATCAAGGCGAAGCGAAATAATGAAGCAACACAAGAACATTGCAGTGAAAAATGTGTTCTAAGCTTTCGGCTCGATGAGGTTATATCTCTTTGACATTGCTTCCAGTGAGCTACAGAATCAATGCATCTAAAACTTCTCGTCAACTGATGAAATTGTGCCTGAAATACCCATAACGCAAACAAATTATCTTTTATCACGACAATGCATTGCTTTGCATACGTTTTTGTAATTCGTACAGATCACTGGAGCAGGAGGTCTATCTAATCTGATAACGCAGTTTTTTCGCTTCTTTACGATCAGAAACCTCTTGAGGAACTATTGACTGGCCAATAGGATAATAAAAGATCATCCAAAAAAATGCAAAACAAGAAATGAAAAAAAAACTCGCTTTTTTTTGCGCGAAGAAAACAAAATAAATAAATAAAGTTACTTTCTTGCCAACCTAATGTTATGTTGTGTTAACGATGCTAACTCTCGGATCAAATTCGAACGAAGGCACGTTCATTGCCGGGAAGACAAGCATTCATATATGCTAGGAAATTTCAAAAATATTCTTGAAAACATTTTCAACAATGAGTTCCACATCCAAGTAAGAGAAAAGTTGTTGAGTATTTGCAGCGGAATAATGACAGTTTTCATCTATTTTTGAAGTTAATTCTTATAAAAACCATTTCCAATTTACTAAAGTCCACTGTACCAGTCACAAAGTATCGAATTTAAGAAGATTTTACTTAATACGATATAAACGGTTAAAAAAGATAAGAAAAGTGGTTAACATTCGATTTACGCATGCTTCGTGCACTCAAATTTTTAATAAAGCCCCTAAATAAGTCGGGTAAGTTTTGTAAATCGTGACAGGCGCAAGAAATAGTAGAAATAGTAGAAGAAATTGCGTTATTGAAAATGAAAGTCATTGAGGAGTAGTGTCTTTAAAAAATGTCGTCGTCAATGTAAAACTCGATGAAAGTCGATTTACTCAAATCTGCCCAGGGGCGGTTTTTATACCCATCACCGTAGGATGGCATATTAATTTTGACAAAATGTTTGCAACGCCCAGAAGAAAGTATCAGGGACCCCATAAAGTGTATGTATTCTTGATTAGTGTAAAATTCTGAATCGATTAGATCTTGTCCGTCCGCCCGTCTGTATTATGTCTGGTGTAAACGTTCGTCTGACCGCAAAATGAAGCAATCGACTTCAAATTTGGCAGGAACATTGGAAGTCCTTGCACGCAGATTGGTATTGAAGATAGGCAAAATCAATCCAAGGACACGTCTACAATACTACGTAAGGTGAGAACATCTTTGTTTTTCGAAAGGAATAAAAAATTGTTTTTTTGCAGATAAATGCTCAAAATGTTGAATGTTTATTTATTTCATAGGCGATGCCGTAGTATTTGCATAAACATGAAAAAGATCGACCACGCCTACCCAATGTTAGAGTGTATGAAAATTTATTTATTTTTTTTTCAATGCCAGCTTCAAAAACCCAATAAAGTGTATAAATTCCTGGCCACTTTCAATTTCCGAATACAGCTAAGCATATCCGTCCGTTCATCTGCCCATCTGTCCGCCTGCGTGCTCGTATAGTATGTGTGGCAAACATTCTCCCGTTAGCGACTATGAAGATAACGCCTACAAATTTGCGAAAGAGTTTTCCAAGAGTTTCCCAAGGAAACGTTTACAACGTCCACACCCCAATGCGGCAAAAAATTTTATTTTGAAAATAGAAAAACTTGCCCACGTCGCCGCCACATTGTAGAGCATGAAAATTTGGTTCTTTTACTTGTTTTGTCTTTTTTAGGACAAAAGTGATAGGTATAAACGATTCAGTCACGATCGAATACAATTTTTTTGCAATAAATTTAGAAATAGTTCAAGTGAAGTATGGAATATATGGCTTTTATGTCAACATTGTATTGAACGCGCAAGATATAAGTCGGTGCGTTCATAGGTTGAAATGTCAATGCGAAAGAATACACTTGGTCGTAGCTATTGTGAGTTGTCAGTCAATAACGCCATAACACTAACCGATTGAGCGTATACCTGGTAGGCGGCGCCTACAGCGTCCCCATCTTTATTTCTCTTTGCCTACTTCTTTGTGAATGTCACCCTGTCACACATATAAGGCACATTTATCCCCTCAGTGATTAGTCATATGAAAAGGAGAAAAAAAGAAAGAAAAGTTAGAAAGATATCATCTCGGAGCGAACATTCATTCTATTCACTTTAATATTTATTTAATTTCGTGCCATTTCGTTCATTTGCTTACGAGTTATGATAGAGTAGTTTTCGTGATGCCACATCTGTTATTTTCCATACAATACAAAAATTCGAATTTCGAATTTCGCTTATGCCAACGTAAAGAACAAAAAAAGCTACCGTTCTCCATGTTCACTGGTTACTGGCGAAGGACTGCTCGCCGGTATATTCTTAAGTTCATTTAGTGATTGATTTATTTACTGATATCGCGCCTAACGACTATGATCGGATAGGGAGGCTATGTGGAAAAAGATTTTAATCATATTATGGGGCCATTGGCGAACGTCTTGACACGTTAATCTATGAAGAAGACATCGAAATGTTAGAGAAGTTCTGGCACTGATTGTTTCACAACACACCTACTTTCGCTTACGTGTGTTGTATTGATTAAGCTGCGAACCAATGAGAAGGCACGAAGGCTGAGCTAAGTGCAGTAGTGTCCAATTTTGACACATTTTTTACTGTTATATATGTTCTATATTGCGTAAAAAAATTGCTTAGGATGAACTCGAGCAATGCTGGACGCATTTAAGAACGCACTCTCTCTCTCCCTCTCTCTTTGGCTTGTTCGATCAATATGTTTGATCAATTTTAGATTACCTAAAATTCACCTTAAGGATCCCATTGACAGAGTTCCCTAACAAAGCTTCATTACTTAACCGTATTATTAAAGCGTTTAATTTTAATTTTTTAATTTTTTAATTTTAGTTACAAATACTTTTTAGATATAAGTTCACAGTCGAGATATCTTATGCGTCCTGAATTGAACATTTCTTGAATTGAGAATTCCTCAGACTTAGGAGGGATTTGAACGTCCGGGTTTTCGCCAACTGATCCAAGAAGAAGATTAAAATATAAAACTATATATAAAACTATATATCTGTTAATAAGTGAAGAGGTCAGCTTTTAAAAAATAGACTCCCACACTATTAATAAATCAATTTCATTGATGTGTTGCTAACGAGAAAAACACATAAGCCAATTACAAGATATTATCTATGAAAATCCACATGTCAGTGAAAATTGCTTCAATTTTAAATGCCGCATCTAACATATCGATTTATTCAAAAGGAAGAGAAGTTTCCTGCATTTAGGAAGGTATTAGCCGCAATCAAAGCCAGCGTTGATTTCTTACACAAATGCAAATCTTTTAGTTTTCCCCAATGAACTGTTGCAAGGTAAAATTTTTATTTATAGCTTCGTTCAGTGCTTGCGAAATAATGGAAGCAAAAGCAAAACGCGATGATATCCGTTTATCCGTTTTTAGTATATACGTAGACATCGAACGATTTCTTTTATCTTCAATTGTCAGCCAAAGAGAGGAAACATTTCGCTTCTGCTTTTTATTTCCCTTATCTGTTTCTTGCTTAAGGGAATCTAAAACTACGGTTAGCAGTTATTGCTTGGCATGAACTGACTGCGAAGCAATTACATAGTTTAAGTCCTAAGGTAGGAACTAAACGCTTTTTATTTATACTTAGAACAAACGAGTTATAATAGTGCATTTTGCACTTGTATGTGTAAACGTGCATGCATTTATGCATATGAAAAATGTTAACACCATACATATTAATTAATTAAATTCATTGGCTTAATGCGAGGAAAACCACATAAACACGAATATGTGTTTTTTCAGAAAACCAAAGACAAAAAAAAAACAGCAAAAAAATATGGCAACAAACGGAAAAACCAAAAACAAAACCAACATCGTAACGGTTTCATGCTATTTATGTGGTTTGTAACATAAATAACATTTACATTGTAACAACGGTTTACTCATGTTTGCGTAAACTGAGATTTAACACTCAGTTTACCTAGCGGATTGCATAAGAAAGATAAAGCGTCAGAGATTTAATAACATATGGGGAATTTAGGAATAGTAACTGGGATAAACTGATGTTAATATGATTGTTCAGAGATGCTAGGAAAAGCAATTGGCTGCATCTTTAAAGACGCCTTAGCATGCGAACATACAGAGTAAATTGATCAGAAAGTGCGGTTAACTCCTTTGCTTTATCTATTGATCTTTAGTTTTTCTCACAAATCTCAATTGAAAGGACTCCTTGTCCGACACAATGCACTTATGCCAACGTATTCTTCGATCCTCGAAATAATCAGAGATGCTTTTTTTGGGATGGCCTGCCCTATACATTCCTCCCCCTTGTACTAAAAGTCATCAGTGCACTAAATTATATAGATCGTGGGTTGACTTTTGGCAGCCAAACGAACAGAAGGACAGACGGACAGGATTACCGAGTTTAAAACAATTCAGGAAATGAATCTGAATAGATCGCCAATGTAACAGACTCTAATAAGCCATTACACCCATACATACAGAGTTAATGCAAATTTTACCACAAATCATGTAAATATTAGACGCATTAATAAACTTGACAAATTTGGATTGTTTCCTCCATAAAACGTACATGACGCGTCCGTTATTTCTGATATTTTGGATGCACATAACTTAGGCACTATTGTTTGTGCAGTGTAAGTTCAGTTGTTTACGTGCTCTCCTTCAGAGTATACCATAGTGTAAAGGGATGGGTGTCAACAAGCATCATATGCGTGACTGCTTGTTAAACTGGAAAAAAGGCAGCTGAACCTACGGAAATGATTAACTTGGCAGAGGGTGAAAGTACAATAAACTGTGAGAAAGTGAATAAACGGTTTGCGCGATTTTGTACAAAACCTTTTCGACCGATGGGGTCATATTTAGCAAATTAGCGACTCACAAAAAGCTAAAGACGTGCGAAAATGGGTGGATGAGTATTTCTCCTAGTGACTGCAAAGTTCCTGTCGCGACGGCATCAGCAAATCACCCGATAAGAGGCAAAAGACCATATACAACGATCGCGAAAATTTCGATTATTTAGAGTACGTTTTAAGTAATGCTGAAGTTTATCGAAATATACATATATTACATTTATTCCTATGTCCAATATTAACCCTCAAAATATCGGTCCTGCTGATCCAAAATCTTCGCACCAACTTAATGTGTATTATTACTGAGCGGTTTTTGTTGAGAGATTTTGAAAACTTTACTTTATTTGTTATCTGACGACCGTTTTAAAATAAGGTTTGGCATGGGAATAAGGTTCATGCTTGGGCCAGAACGTACCAGCGTAATAAATTTCGTCAAAATATTCCAAAAATTGCAATCCGTAGATTGGACCCAAAAATGCATGGATAGACATCAGGCGAATATATGGAGAGATCATTCAATCGGTTAACAAAATCTCTTCGAATCTGTCGGTGTAGAAAAAAGCTCGGTCTCTCTTAAGCCCATTTGATAATTACATACGCCCGTATATACTTAATGCTACCCTTAAATAGGGCAGCGTATAAAAATTTAATTTAAAACAAAAAACTTTCTACGACTAATGATAAAAGAAAATAATTTGCTCGCTATTTTTTTTCATCGATTTTCACACTACATCGAATACTTGCTTTTTTGATCCTGTTTTGTACAGATAAGGTAAGCCAGGGATTTTCGTATAAACTTTAAGAGTAGGACATAAAAGCAAAATTGCGATTCTTAATCTCTTAAACTTTATAACAGCTATAACAAAGTTATGACGTTCACTGAGTTAATTGCAAGACGATTCAAGTTATCGTTAGTATATCGACGGTCTCTTCGCCAATAGAATATTTAATGTGGAAATTTAAATTCATTCAACTTTAATAAATGAACCACTGGATGCAAAGTGTTTTGCACGTCGAATCATAAAGAAAATCTAAATGAAATATAAAAAGAAGAACAATATTTTATCATACAGTGCTCGATAGCAAAGACTTGGCTGATATGGAAAATGATTGTCATGTTTATTTATCTGCATTGCTGCTCTTTTTTCTGCAACGAACTAATGGCCCGCCACCCAAAATCGAATACATTAAGTGTAACCGAGAGGTCCGAATAAAAGAATCCAGTGCGATTCCTGACATAAAAATTCTTCTGTAGTTAGTTTTTCTCTTTTTTTTTTTTCATAAATAATGTTAAGCTATCTCTTTACATGTCAACTGAGAAAATACCGATGTTATTGCCGTTCTGTGTGTGTGTGTTAGCGCGTTTGTGTTTGTACCCTTGCCATAACGAACCCCCGGTTAGACATATATGCGGTAATGTTTTATTTTAGTCTTTACTTTATATTATTTGCCCGAAAACTATAATAAATTACGAGCACTTGTTTTCTTTTAATCTGTCCTTTTTAAGATTTTCCTGTCAATTTCCTTTTTATTATTCCCTCTGCTTGTCTAAATGTGTTTATCGGATTTAGTTATATGAATAGTGTTATTCAGTTGCTCTTGTCCATGTTTCTGCATAAAATGCTGAGTATTTTTCAAAGTTGTTGCATGTATTGCATCTTACGCAGAAAACTTTAATAGCTTTATTTCTCTACTTAATACGATGTCAAAGGATTTTTCCAATTTTGTGTGCTTGCTAAGCAATATGCATATGCATAGTGTTCTTGTGCTTTTTAAGCTTTCATTAGAAAATTGAAAAACTTAAATATAGCGATTTTAATATGAAATCCGAGAACTCGTTATGCCCTACACAACTTGTAATGTGAAAGCATGTGCAGCTTGTACGGATGTGTGCAATATTCAGAAGGACTTCAGAAGGACAGACCCACGTTTTATTACACCGATCGAATTGATTTAAACACGTCTGTCCATCTATCAGCCTGTCCCTCTTGCTCTCTTGCATTTAACCTATAGGTATTAACCTTTGAGATATGTTGAGCAAACTTGGTACACTGACGTGTTATTGCGTGGCTTCAAACCTCAAGTAGACCTGTGCCTATATTTAACATATGTGTGCTACTCAAAATCTAAGCGGCGAGCAGTAAACGAATAATCCGAAAAGTTATATAAGAATAAAGAACGAAAGCCGAAAGCAAGAGTTCATTCAAACATAATTTTATTATCAACCGGTTCAGCCCCCAAAGCATTTCTTCTAGCTAGCTTTGGCCTGACAAAGGGAACGGCCCATAGCGGGAGTTTCGTGGTGGCTGTGGTTAGCCCAAAATCGCGGGAAAAGCTTTTGCTCGGTGTGGAGTTGCATTGCAACCGGGTGCCTTACCCACAGAAAGGCAGAGGTTTTAGATAGTGCCTCGCCTTCACCAGAGGGGAGATGCGACCATAACGTATCTCGTCTGGTACTTGAGGATCTAATCTTCCTCGTGGCAGCGTGTGCGCCAACTTCGGCACCGTACGTTGCAAGTATTATTAGCCTCGGGGTGTTCGAGTGTTTCACACTCCGTGTGCCATCAGGCACCGTGGGGTTAAATCTTCACAGTACTGTACCCACGTTAAACCCTCAGAGACATCTGTCAACCGGCTCAATATTGATGATATTTATTTTTCTAATGGGTGCTTTTATGAGAAAAGTTCTTGGTCTTGCGAACCAATTTATTTGACCCTAAAAACTTTTAAGCTAATTCACTAGACGAGAAGAAGCGAAATTCTTCTTACGTCCAAAACGTTGGAAAAATCGTCCAAATGTACCCTACTTGTAATACAATTATTGTATAACGCGGCGACAGATATCGGAATGGTTTTATTATATATATCTTAAGACAAGTTATAGGTAAAATGGCATTTGCTTTGATTTACTTTGAATTGCTCCACTTTCTCTTTTGTTAGGATATCCCTGGTGTTTGCAAGATTTCACGAACAAACCTTAACGGAGATATTGACAGTGGGTTGAAAATGTTTTTTAACCATTACAAGCACTTAACATATAATTCTTTGTCTTTCAATATCAGTGCTTACACATATTTCCTGCACATTCACAATAATATTTATGCTATTTAGCATCGGAGTGTTTCTGAATTAACACCATTAACACGTCGAGATCGGGGAAGAGAGTTTCCAGCCTCACAAACTAAATGCGACATAAAACATTTGTGATTAAGTCCGCACATTACTACTAACGTCACTGTTATTTGTTTTGTTTTTCCTCTTACTACCGGCTGTCTTTGTTTTTCATTCTTTTATTTTTAAATTCGTCTGGATATCTGTTTGTGGCACCATATCTAAGCATTTTGGCCTAAGCTTAAGAAAATTATAATCCCTTAGTACTTTTTTATGGTAATTTGCTCCTGAAAGTTATGTTTTCTTGTTTTTTCTCTTTTTTCTTGTTTTTGTCTTGTGTACATGTATTATTGATTTTCTGGTATATTTCAGATTTGTAAAGTACAAGTTTTTATATACACCAAGCAAAGATTACACAGTCTCGTTCTGATAATGCCAGGAGTAATTGTGCCAAGTTTCACTTTTCCATCTTTTAAATATGATCTTAAATTTGACGACTTTTTTATAATTCCAAACAAATATATTAAGATGGACGGACAGACGGGAAGGTGTATTATTGGATGGATGAAAATAAATAGAAATCTCAGATGGAAAAGTCGCAGTTTTCTTTAGTCTCACGTAGAACTAATTGTACCTCCGATTGGAAATCGATCGAAACTAACTGGGTTATATACTCATCTGTAAGTATTATATCTTAAGATATATCGTTGCAATCGTTTTGTGTTAGTCGAATATTTTACTTACGAAAAGCATCATATTTGTGGTTGTGTGCGTTGCAAAATATTTATTAAAAAGCATGGAGTTCAGTTAATTAATAACGTGAACCTTTGATCGTGCAAGTTGGTCGATTGTAACGTGCATCAAGGAGTTCTTGGGAGACATGTGTGAACATTTTAGCTTAACCATACCATAATCTTATAGCAGGTAAGGCGAATAATCCACGTTAATGTAATTAATTCTTTCCAAGTTTCCTTGGTTGTTATGACTTTTTAATGTTATTCCTTCTTTTATCTGCCGTTATCTGTCTTGACATAACAAGTTCATAGTCGACTTAAGTAATACATAAATGATAATAAATAAATAACTAGCAAAAGGGGAAGTGTCTAAGAAATACGAAGAACGATTATGAGTTGACAAGGGAAAATAAATACTGGATGTAAAATGAATGCTGATAACGGACAATCCATAATAGATGATAAATAGCAGATGATGTATTAACTCCTAGAAAACGTTAGTACAACGATTTCTATGCAATAGTTTTTATAACGTAGAGAGAGAGTAATATAGAGAATCGTTTAGCATAAGATTAAGCCATAGCAAGATATCTGCAATAGAATATCTGAACGAAATGCATGGTGCTTGGAATAGAATATCAAGTGTGATGCATCGCATCGCATCTGTCAGGTGTTAGTTAAATGTGGCATTTATTTACAGACTCTAGCAGAATCAATTAAAATTTTTCAAAAATGCCCTGAGCCCTAAAACAAAGTGTAGACAGTGTGATGCTAATTAGTTCACAATGCTGGAGATACCTATATATAGAGATATTTCTTCATTATTTCATTTTATTTATTTACTATAAAGACATAGGCCAACTGACGTGCATAGCAAGGACTAAAGACTAATTAAATTATCACCTTTAGCTTTCGCTAACCTTTGCAATCATCAACTGCCGGTGTCAGGCGACTTCAAATGTTCTTAAAAATATTTAACGAGTCCGTAAAGAATTTCAGCGTCATCGACGATGCACTACCGTATTGACCCGACCGGACAATAAAGGAGCGTTCAGTGTAAAAGTTTGAAAGCTTCTTAAGAATAAGATTGGACGTGCTATGGCCACAATGAAAACGGGATTGAGCATCAAGTAGCAGATTACGATAGTTCAAGTGCGACCCAATTTGTTCCTTAAGGATGTGCTTCGTTATTTTACCAAGACAAGCTAAAACGCTGATTGGTCGAAGATTATTAATTGCAAAAGACGAACTCTGTTTAGGAAAAGCCGAGCTCGTAAGTGTGGTGTTAGCAATACGCATGAAATTGTTCGATAAGGTAAGGAAAGATCATATTCAGAACTTAAAATGGATATTCTCATTAACACCGACCGAGGCAAAAGTAATTTCGCGAAACGCACTACGGACTACATTTGCTAAGGAAATAGAATTCTCTCGTTCAGTGAAGTCGTGAGATGCCGCTGGTAACTTGCGGCTGTTTGGTTTAGAATGAAGACTGAAGAAGAGGAATTTATGCTACTTACCTCCAACCCATCATCGTCTTAATTAATATGATGGTTTTAATTAAAATAATTCCTCGGATTGCTTTTTAATATTGTATCTCTTTTCTTCATTTCAGAATTCTATGTAATCGTCTAAGTAGGTAATAAAGTTACAGCGTTAAGTACCTAGATGGAGGAATTGGGTTTCACCAATACACTCATTAGTCAACTTTTCATTGTGGACTGGGGGAATGAAATAGATTTTCACGGAAAGAAGAAGAAAAAAGAAAGGAATAATCTCCACCCGTTATTTCAATGTTCTTATAACACCTGTAAACACAGTCTAATCGGCTTTTAGATACTTTCAACGATTTCAACTAATCCAATTGTTGACAATTTTCGACCTTTTTTCACAAGGGGTTTTATATGGGAAGTAATCGTAAAAATGGTCCCATCCAAAACATTTTCAATAGCGTGCCTTCTTGGGCTTTGGCCCAAGCGCATCAGTATACTAAGAAACAGACAGACGGACAGAAAGGCAATCTTATTGAAATCAATTTAATAAGTGGTTCTGAATGAATCCGTTTTTCAAAGGGCATCCTTTTTAAAATTTCCTAAATGTTACATCCACCGAAACAGACTTTATATAACTTGCATCATAGACGATGTAAACATCAGGTATATAAATAAATTCTATAAATTGAAATTAAATCGTATATGACATAAGTTTCAATTATTTACAAGTTGTCGTTCACAGTGTACATCAAAGTGTGAAGAGATGGATGTCAACAAGCAGCTTTTACGAGACCGCATATTGAGTTGGCTTGAAATGGATGTGCGGTAAGCTATGAAACAGTTCGAAAGTGGTTTGGGAGATTTTGTGCTAAATATTTTCGTTTCGTCTTAGTAACGATGAATATTCGCATACGCCCGTTCGTTCGTTGCCAGCGAAAGCAACTAAAGAAGTGATTTTAAAGTTGGATCGTGAGCTTTTCTCCCGATTAACGATTATTCTTCAGACCTGTCTTGTTTCTAATTAGCACCGGCTCAGACCGATGAGCTCATATTTTGCGGATCAGCGGTTCACAAAAAATCGAAAGATGTGCCAAAATGAATCGATGAGTATCGCTCCTAGAAACGGTAAGGTTTCTGTCGCGAGGGTAACCGCAAGCTACCTAATAAAAGGTTTGTAACAAATTGAATTTTATCAGAAAATTGATAGAATTTATTTGTACACCTAATATAATAACACCGAACACTTGTACATAGCAGTGCAAGTTCAAAGAGGAATATTAAATAGCTTTAAAGGCTTTTATGTTAATTAAATCAATCACTTCCTAAATTATGAAATAAATTATTTTTTTTTTTCAATGTAATAAAAATGAAATTTCAATAATTATGCTTATGATAGATAATTAATGAACTTGAAAGTGTTGATCAATTTACATCAGTGTCATTTTTGTTGCACAAAAGAAGAAAAACGAGAAGAACAGAGATAGAGACTCATTACCTATTGCGATATGCCACACCATTAATTAAAATGAATCGTTCAGCCTATTTCACTTTGAACAGGAAAACACTTAAGAAGTCTATATTTTATATATAGTATGAGCCATGCAATAATTCTTGGATGTATACCATCACAAGAAAACCTTCGTCGATACAACATTATATATATATATATAAATATATATTTTACTGGACCGTGATTAATATTCGAGTTCGATACTGCCCATAAACTGCTGTAATTATTAAAGAACATCTAATAATTCCGAAGAGAGACTAAGCGATGTGATGCTGCGCGGAGCAACAACCACCGAAAAATGATTCAGATATAGTCGTGTTGAGAAAAAATATGTAGACCAATTATAGAAAGTATTCTTATGTGTTTATCCGACCTCTTCTGGGATTCAGTTAAGTACAACTGAACTGTTAGGGTAGCATAGAGGGCATCAAGGGTGAATCGTTCCCATTTTAGTCCAGAATACGGCCTATAGCATACAAAGTTCCCTTCTAAAAGTGTTGCAGTTTTGCGAATTTTATGAACAAAATTTCTTTGTAACAAAAATTTGAATGCATTCAAATGATGATAAACCATGAAAATATACAAGCGCTCCCCAGTTAATCTCTTATGCAACGACAAATTGCCAGACAAGTAAATAATCGATTTTACAATGGAAATATTGTTTTCTGAACGCTATAATAGATAAGCATCATCATCATCATTGTCGTGGTAAGAGTGTAAGGCATTGTAATGAAAATATTAGTTTAATAGGTTTTTTTTCTTTCCTTTTTTCTTTTTTTTTATTCATTTATTGATTTAGTCTTTGCGTGTACATAAATTTTTAAAAATAGCTTATGATATGTAAATAGAATAATATATCATATCTAATTGTGATTAAAATCAAAAAAAAAAAAAAAAAAAAAAAAAAGTACGTAGGTACTTGGATGTATCTGCAGATACACATGTATATTAAATAAATAAAAACGTCAAAACATCGACTCATATATACATATCAAAAATATCGTAATAAATATTAATGTCATCATAAATCGCATTCTCATATAAGAAAATCTCTCATGCAATGCGCATTCACACGTGTGTGTACAATTATTCGGCTATGTGCACCGTACTTTATACACCCCTAAACAAATTGCATATCTGTGTGCGCGCACACACTTGATAACCCATAATTTATAAAAAATGTATTTTTTTCTCTTGTGTGCTTTTTGGTTTAATAAAAGGCGAATAATTGGATGAATTCATTCGATGTGTTTCAAAATATAGTAAGAATAAAAATAAAGACATATTTTTTGTGCAAAACAAGTAAGAACATTATCGTCGGGCAAGGCCGACCATTAAATATCGTACGCAATTAGCTACAGTACAGTCATTCACTCGTTTTGATAATAACGCATTACAGATTACACGCTATTTTATGCTTTATTCCGAAGAGCTTACTATCCATGAGAAATCTAATAGGCGGTGTGCTCCCAGAAATAGATTCATGTGGTACAAATTTGGTCCACTTAATTTTTATGTACAAGTTTTCATCGCAAGCAGTAAAAATTAGGCCTTTTTGGAGTGCAAGTGCTTACATTTTCAAAAAATATATCTACATGGTCCAAATTCGGTAAGATTAATTTCTTAGTCAATTTGCTATTATGAACCAATTTTCGCCATGAAACATTGAAAATTATATGTTTTTACCATATAGAGATGCAGTTTTCGTAGAGATGGTCATATGACGAGTGGTTCAAAAAATTGCTACGATCGAACCAAATTTTTTATATCAATTTAAAATGTCAAAGTACTACGACAGAGCGAGTGTTTTTCGAAAAATTTTGAAAAATGCAATCTTTTTGAAAAGTCGTTCTATGAGGAAAGACCGAAAAAGTGCTTAAATCCGATCTATTTTCGGTAGGTTTCGCCGTTAGGTCAACGGACGTCAAAATATTTCAAAAATAGCGACTTGTAGATTGAATACTAGAAAACATGATGGACAGACATCGGATGCATAGGCAAGTGGGCCTATCTTAAGCCCTTCTGAGTGTTACGTACGCTCGCACAATCTAAATATACCCTGTAGCACAAGCGGTGTAAGGTGTAAAAATGATGTGCGCGTACGTAGATACGTAGATATATATGTACGATTTTATAGCCATTAAAGTCAATTAAGTAATCAGTCTTTAAATTCATTTGTTGACATTATCTGAAATGGTGAGCATTTAAAAATTGTTTTCATGAATTTTTTGTTTCGTTGTCTTTTTCTTTTTCTTTTTCCGTTTTTGTTTTTGTTTTTATATTTATTATCAATTTAATCTCGTAGCTTTTCTGTTTTTATAAAACCTATCGTTTACATGGATAATATTGAATATAAAATTTTAATGAATTTCATTTCGAATTAATTTCACATATCAGCGATCTGTAGTGAAAAGTATTTTAATGAAAGGCTTTCGAAAATTTTCATATGCAAAAATTAATTTTAAAGCAAAAGAATTGATTTTCAGCAAAATAATTCAGGTAATACTTTTTCATTATACGATAATAAGTTTCTTTTTGTAGAAATAAGTTTCTCATAAAGACTCTGACGGCCCGAGAACTCTTCGCTAAACGATAAATAATTCTTGAAAACTTTCCAGAAATATAAGTACATTGGATTCCGTGATCTATGGAACTCACTGAGGTTAAATGCGCGTAACTGGGCAGATGTTCAAAATTCTTGAAAGTTCGAGGCAGTAGAAGAGACGCAAATACGCGGCGTTAAATCGACTATGAATCCATTGTGTACACGCGGGTATAGGGGATTACTTGCGCAATGCGCATTTCTGGATGCCGCAAAATGAATAGCAAAATTTATCTGATCTCCGTCTTTGTAAATGCAAAAGTCTTCATAGGTATCTTTTGAGTTCGAAAGCATGCTATGTTGCATTCAAATTTTTCTAAAACACTTATGTCAATTAATATTTTGGTTGAATAAATCAATTTGTCAGTGAACAGTTAGTTCTGAAGAGCAAAATATGATTTTATTATTTAAATCTCTTATACGATATCTAAAGCTATCTTCATTTTTCATAACCGAAGCCAATGGTGTTCTTCAACTAATGAACTTTGCTCATAAACACAAACTCAAAATTGTTATTATCACTGATGGTCCGTCTACGTTTAGAGTTATCCACGAATCCCTCCCCTTCGAGCTGGCACCCTATTAACAAATTAACTCATACCATCACAACATGTGTTGATAGAACTAAAACGCTCTGGATGTTCAGTCGTAGTGGTTTATTGGTAAATGGGCAAACTGATCGAGCGGCGAAGCCTGCTGCTTCTGCACTGTGCCACTTTGATTTTTAAACCTACATTGAGGGGAAAGTGAGAGAGTAAATTATCGGAGAAATCTACAATGCTGTCGCCAGCGGTACTCCTCTGTTAATCTTCACCTATTTCCACCATTACAGACAACAACACTGATTGGCTAAACTTTTACTTTATTAAAAGAATTGCATTCGGAATAACTAATCGTGTGGATATCCTGACATCATCTCTCCTCCTCTCTCTCTCTCTCTCTCTCCCTCTATTTTCAAACTGACAGTGAAAGCTTCTCCAGATTCATTTTCGAGAAACTACCGAGCGACCGATGAGTGCACCACATTAAAATCCATACCCAACGGTACATTTTTTTCTTTTAACGTTTGCTTGAACTTTTCGAGAATAGGGAAGGTTAAGGAACCCTTCCGTTTTCTTCGGGCGATTTGTAACACAACGAAAAATCATCAATAACGCGAAGTGTTAGATATTGATTTTCGTGACAAGTTCGAATAATTTCATTTCATTCATCCTGCATGCACATAACTATGATTAAAATTGCACATCATTCTAATTGTCAAAAGCCGATATGACACATAGGACAAAAGGTACCGTCCGGGATATACTTAGTAACGATATTCAGGCATGATATTCGAAGAACCATATGTTAAGTAATTTTCTCGCTCACGTTCAAAGACATACTCGGGGAGTTTATGGGAAGGCGAAGCTCACCAGGATAAACAATGCAATAATCTCCCTCTCACATATTATATCTAGACAATTGAGTTAGGTCCGTCTCGCTGTACATGCTTCAATTTGTCTCGATATAGAGTTTCAAAAGTCTTTCACTTTCTTTTCATTATGGTGTTTGCGTTTTTCTCTAGTTCCATATAAGCGGAGAATACTTTAAGCATTGATTTTTTGTTTTTTGATAATGCCGAAGAAGGACAGAAAATTTCAAAATATTTTCACAAGCTAATCCAACTACATACATATGTCAGTTTATTTAAATGTAAAGGAAGCGAAATTATATATCCACATACATAAAATGAAGAATTTTCATATCTACTCCGCGATTGGGGGGGTGGGACGGAGGGGTATACGAAAAATTCACCACAAAATGAATATGGTTTTCCGATTCGCTTCTATTTATCATCTGTGCAAGTTATATAAGAGATTTTTTATGACACTTATTGTTAACACTAAAACGACAAACATAATTTATTAGCGCCCATAAAATGCGATTTTACGAGATAGGAAATTAGTACAATAGTTATAATCGACTGCTTATATACCCTAATTGCAAATGCATTTCCTCTGCATTCATACAGTCTGTGCACGCATGTATGAGTTGAATATAAAATTTCTATTCATTATTAGCGATAGTGCGGCTGCGAAAGTAAAAAATAAATAAATAAATAAGAACGACGAATAAATACAAAAGACAAGCTGGCATACAGCAATTGATGTTGGCATCATCAGCAGGAATCCACACACATTTCAGATATGAGCTCCATAAAAAAGGAAAAATCACATACCACGGAATAAAACTTTTTTCTCTTCTAACAGAATCATTCGATATCATTTCTTTTTCCTTCAATTTTCAAGTTTATTCTTCTTTATGTAATTAATAATTTTCTTTAGCACATCTATCTCTAAATGCATTCATAAATTCTTAAATCCTTTAAATACGAAAACACAAAAAATATTTTATAAAAATCTTCATATTTTAGAATATTTTTTTTATTTTTTTTTTTTATTACATAAATCAATTGAATGTGCGTAACGTATCACAATGGCATTGTCTTCTGCTCGCTTTTCATGGAAATTAAAAGTAAAACATTTAAGACCTTCCACAATAACATAATGATTATGTATGTAATGATCTACTTCGGACTAATTGAAACTCCAGCGAAGCGGAAATAATAGAAAGGCCTTAAACGACGAAACGATAAATTTACATAAAAGCGAATCTTAAGTTTTATCTTTTTCCCAAGACAAGTCTTGCATTTTTGAAATTGCGTTCTTTTCGTTTAGTCAAAGTGGAAACCAAAAGTGATCATATCTGGTGGCACTATTCGAAGTTGTTCCATGCAATTGAATAAAAAGAAATGAAAACACAGTTCGTCATTAAACACCCTACACCAGTCTACAGTTATTCGTATAACGACTTTTCAAAATGAGGAGTTCCATGAGAAGTGATCGAAAGAAGTGATCCAATCTGAACCATTTTCGATAGCGTCCGTCTTTGGGTGAAAACTTCCCAGTGTAAGAAATTTCGTCAACGTATCTCAAAAATTGCGACCTATAGGTTGAACACAAGAAAACAAAGCGGACAGAGGGACGAACAAGCTCATTAATGAAAATTGAGCTTACCTGCAGTGTTTCTGGGTGTTGGATACATTCGCAAAACCTATATATATTCTTATGCCACAAATGGTGTATGGTATCAAAAGCTGTAAATAATAATCTCGTCTATGCTGCATGTTTCATTGCTTATCAAGATAATCCAATAAAATCCATTAATATCTTTTAAAAATCGATGCTATGAACTTTGTATTGAATTTTGTTGGTTTTCGATTGTTTCTAAGCCATTTAAGTGGAACGAGTACGGCCTGTTTTTCATTGCTGGAGTTTAACATCAGAAAAGAAACACCGGGTCTCATCTATTGTAATAAGACCCGTTGGATTAAAAAAATTTTCTACGGTTTTTTGAAAAAATATGCAAATATTTATTAGCGAGTATTTCCCAAAGTCCAGATCTTTGCCCCGAACTTCACAACTATGATCGCCTCCTTGCGTTTGGCTTCCCCGAATTTAATTTATCTTTTTTTTCTAACATAGATTCATTTTTATCAAAATGATCATGTTGATGACTTAAACAACTTGGCTTAAAATTCATTGCCCGGCATCCGCATCCATATGGTGTATGGAATCAATAATCAATTAGTAATTCATGCTATCCAAAGGACGCGCTTTCTCGTAGTACATCTACAGTTTCACTGCGAATTTTTTCTTTCTTTCCATCCTCCTAAAATTTTTTTTTAACAAAAATTTAACCGCTATACCATGCTCAATATTACTCATATTATCAGAGAAAGAAGAAGAGCCCGATGTCATGTTTACCTTAAACTGTTAAACTATGTTCGTAGAAATGAATTGTGAAGGACTGCATTTATTTGTACACTTATATGCAGGAAACAAAATTGATATGTTATGTACTTTATGGGTTTCCTACGGTCCTGCAGACATCTTTGTCAGTTCGCTTCACAGTTCTGTTTAAAAGATACAGTTAACGAAAAATGCGGAGATAATTAATTATAAAAGTCATTCAATCTCTTCTTTATTGCGTTCGCGCACGAAAAACGTCAGTATCACTTTGACGAAAGTTTTAAAAATCAAACTGTTCAAAATGAATTTCGATAAGAGGCGATTGAGTAATGGAAGCAGTTTTTGAACAAAAGTCGTTGGTTATGCGCGACTAAAACTAAGAAAGCTTGATAAGAGTTCTGTAACGTTTCATTTGCCTTCATTTAATTTCACCCATTGCTAAAGTGACTACTCGATCCGTAGTCTTATCGATCGGGCATCCATCAGCAACGATGCGACCACATTCTATCTCGTTATCCCCATTTCCTTTCCCTGACCCTTACCGTGTCTTTGTGCACTCATACGGGACATCGTCTGAGCAACTGGTCGTAAATATAAAGAGAAAATAAAAATGTGCTATGTGTGTGTGTTTATGAAACTATCAACTAATAGCCATACACAGCTAGCCATGTAATGAGTATGCACTGATCTAGAGTAACGAGCGTTCCAGCCAAATGAAGAAACCTTAAGCTTACGATTTTTTTATTACGTCTCATAAAATCAACTTTTTTCTTACTGTGCCGCGAAATAAAAGAGGGGCAGCACAAATTCTGGGAACATTGCTTCATCATTAATACCTTTATAGGAAAATGGAAGGAAAATGTGTAAAAGTAGAGCATGAAATTAAAGTTAATTCTCTCCAATTTATTGACGAAGGACCAATTAATTTACTGAAACGAATTTTTTACACATGTCAGCACATTTAATGAGCTACTAAAAGTTTTTTTTTGCAATGATTTTATAAAATGAAAATAGCCGCATAGTGATTCTTTTAAAAAGAAGTCCTCCATAAATTAAATTAACGAAAGTTATATTCGACTGTGTCTGTGTGTTTTCCACCTATCATAATTTTCTTAAGAGAGGAGGGAACAACAATACAAAATCAAATTTCGACAATCCACATAGATGTGCATTCTACATCTACATTTGTATCGCTGTGTATGTATGAGCAAGAGACAGACTTTGTTTTTCGTCTTGGAAAACGGAGATTTGTTATTGTACTGGAGGCATGCCCTTTGACCGAATGCTTACATTGTCAATGCCTGCAAGAACTTTCAATGCTTCTGTCGTACTCTATAAACGGAAACAGCAATTTCGTATCTTTTCTTTGTGCATTTGAGAGCAGAAACACGCTCACTTGATGTTGTACTAAAGAAGTTGACTTATATTCATCAGTCGGTTAAAGTAAACCGTTCAAAAAGCGCTTTATTATTATTAAGCCTTAGCTCAAATTTGAAAGCGTCAGAAATACGGTCCCAGTGTGGAAAAGCTATAATATCAAGAAAGACGTGATTAACAGTTCCAGTAACGATTCGGAAGAAAGTCTGCAATGTTAAGTGCAGCTATTAAAATATAATAAATTTTAACAGTGCCGAACCGCAGTGCTCTCTTTTCGCATAGAAGAAGTGATGAACGCCGCGTATCCGTTAGAACGCGCCTACGTAAGGAAATCGGCAAATTTTAATTTTCTGCGTAGGAAAACATCAAATGAGGCTCATAGGCCATAACAACCATTTGAAATGTCGGAAGAAGCATTCACTCTCCCATTTAAATCGATTACATGTAGTCACGATTAAAGTACAAATGACATGTGGAGACGAAAGCGTCCAAAATATTCATATGCTCGTAGCTGACGAAAGTGTGTCCAACACCCTCGTCATCCTCACGCATCGTCCATGTGCAGATTTCGCCAAGGCAAGTCCTTCTTTAAGGTAAAGAGATTTGTTCACTAGTTAAGTCCTTCAAGGGGCCTTCCTCAGTAGTCTCACCTGCTCGACATGAATTTACCCATATATCCTTCATCGCACTAC